>JABUQX010081313.1:0-5000 GCA_015478945.1 Trachelipus rathkii | reverse complement strand
ATATATATATATATATATATTACATTGAATAATTTTTCAACTGCTTGAGTAAATTTCCAAGCAAAATTCCAATCCCGATGTGACCTGAATTCTACATGTGTTTTTATATTTGGGATAAACCATTTTCAGCCACACGGTTTTAACTGCCTTTAGTGAAAAACATGGTGGTTAAAAATATATCTTTGGAGCTTTCGAATTCGTTCGTTCGTTCGTATTTTGGGGAAGGAGGATAATGGGGGTGAGGGGTATTTTTGGGGAAGAGGAGAATGGGGGTTGAGGGAGTCCGGGGTATCATAAAAATTTCTCTATATCTTTTAAATTGAAATAATTCTTCTTTGAACGTTGGATCTTAGAAGGACGGACAACCATTACAGTGCTTTTAACACGTGTTCCACGTTGTTTGTGATTTAAAATATCTTTATAATCAAAGTTCATAGGTAAAATCTTATAAAAACAACAAAAATTATTAATATTTCATTACTATTATTATTATTATTATTATTATTATTATTATTATTATTATTATTATTATTATTATTATTATTATTATTATTATTATTATTATTATTATTATTATTATTATTATTGTATGATTTTGATGCTTTTTCATGCCTCCTGAAAGTATTTCTTTCAACAGAAGAAATTTTCTATATTATTCTTGAATAAAATAAAACAATTGATTTAAGTATAGTACCAAGCTTTCGTCTGTACAATTCGGACATTTTCAAGGAATAAATTTTATTTTTAAGAATAATTTTGATAAAATATATGTCGTGTAAACTAATAACAAAAATAAATAAATAAAATTAATAAATTTATTAATTTTATTTATTTATTTTTGTGTGCGGACGAAAGCTGGGTACTATACTTAAATCAATTGTTTAATTTTATTTAAGAATAATATTAAAGAAAATTTCTTCTGTTGAAAGAAATACTTTCAGGAGGCTTGAAAAAGCATCAAAATCATACATTAAAATAAATGCTGATTATTATTATATTATTATTATTATTATTTTATTATTATTATTATTATTATTATTATTATTATATGATTATTATTATTATTATTATTATTATTATTATTATTATTATTATTATTATTATTATTATTATTATTATTATTATTATTATTATTATTATTATTATTATTATTATTATTATTTTATATTTATTATTATTACCATTGCCAGTAATTTAACTATTGTAACTAAAGTATTATAGTTACGATAACTAGTAATCCTCAAGATACAAAGGTGTGCCGCAATTAGTAACTCCCTTTTCAAATATTATATATTATTAAATATAGTATTATTGTTTATGTTATTACTATTATATATGATTGCATACGATTATCGTTTCATAATGTTTATTAAACTAAATCGCGTAATTTTTAATTTCTGAAAAAATGTTTTGAAATAAAATGAATTATTATTATTATCTATTATTATTATTTATTAGTTATTATTATTATTATATTATTATTATTATTTATTATATTATTATTAAGATTATATTCATTATTAGATTTTATTATTTATTATTATTGACATTGCTAAATATTATTTTTTTATATTTTTATAATTCTTAATTATTATTATTATTCATTATTATCATTATTATTATTATATTATAACACTTATTTATTGTTTCATTACTACTTATATACTATATAAATACTATTTAAACCTCATACCACATATATAAATCAATAATATAATATACGACTTTATAAATATTATATATAATACATATATATATATATATATAAACTACTCATCCATAATAGGTCCTTATGAGTTTCATGGCGCAGATAAATAAGTGGTTTTTCATATATTGTTAGTAAATGATACTAACAATAAATTTCAATGGGAATAAACGATTAAATTTTTTTAAATACAACAAAAAAGTAATTATTTAATAAAATATCGTCACTTTTTATTTAAGCACGTACGCTTGCGAAATCTAAACCGAGAAAATGCGAAAAAAGACCATCCGATAAATGACAAAAAATCTCTCTATTTAAGAAGCACCCGAAAATCAAGAGGAAAAAAAGTTACGTCAAAGTAGATAAATCTAATTTAGGTATAAGTTTACTGCATAGTCGATCCATATAGGTTAGGTTATAAGTTTACTGCATCGTCGATTCATATAGGTTAGGTTATAGGTTTACTGCATCGGCAATCAATATAGGTTAGGTATTTTCTTACGGCCTTCTAGTTCAGGTTATGATAAGTATTGTTAATGTTATACATATCAATATATATATATAAAAAAATTCAATGAAGAACGAATTTTCCCCAGAAACATTTTTTTTACCCTATCTTAAATTCTTTCATGTTTTAGCACTGAAATGCGTTTTCTTTCTCATGCAAAATTAACATTTTTGATTATTTTATTATTAGTTTTTATTTTTATTTCGATCTTGCTCGTTCCCATCTTAATTAATTGCTAGTATCAAATACTAATAATATATGGAAAAAAAGAAAAAAAAAATTATCTGCTCCATGAAACTCATAAAGGTCCTATATATATTATATAATATATAATATATATATATATTATTATATATATATATATAATATATAATATATATTATATATATATTATATATATATATATAATATATAATTATTTGTAGGGCCCTATATATATATATATATATTATATATATATATATTATAATATATTATTTATATATATATTATATAATATAGATAATAGTATATATATATATACTGTGTGTGTGTGTGTTGTGTGTGTGTGTGTGTGTGTGTGTGTGTGTGTGTGTGTGTGTGTGTGTGTGTGTGTGTGATATGTGGAGAGAGAGAGAGGAAAGTTAGAAATCAAAGCTTTGTGATAGACTCTATCGAAAGCTTGCGGTATGTCTAGAGCTACAGCAAAAGCTTTACCGAAATTAAAATATTATGCATAAATGAGTAGAAGGTAGGTGGAGTGGTTGGAAAAGCACCGGAATTGTTCAAGATGGAATTAGAGACAAGGGTATAAGCGAAGCTTTCAGCTTGAGCGGAAGGAAGGTAAAGCGGCATTTGTGTCTTCAGAAGTTACTAGAGGAGGAAAAGATGAAGAAGTAAAGTAAGAGTTAACATTTTTTTGTATAATGTCAGATAAGACGTGAGGAAAAAGGAGCCAGAATGATTATTGCATTTTTTACGGAGAAAGAAAGAGTCTTTAGTATTACGGAGAATAGATTTTTCACGAATTCGGGATGAAATAGAGAGAGAGAGAGAGAGAGGAGAGAGAAGAGAGAGAGAGAGAGAGAAAGAGAGAGAGAGAGAGAGATGGAGAGAGAGAGAGAGAGAGAGAGAGAGAGAGAGAGATTCTGGAGTTTGAAGAGGACGGTATTTCGTGAAGGCAGCGTCACCCTGTGGCGAATATCACGAGTAAAAACAGAGTTAAACCAAAAAAAAGTTTGATAGATTTAGTTGAAGGCAAAGAGTATAGAATATACGCCACAGTGGCAAAAACAAAATCGCCTCGGTTATGCATTCTGCAAATACAATAAAAATGATAAAATAGGCTTGTCTGACTGTTTCGTAAGTAGGACTTAGTGTCTGTGGAGATGTGCGTGCGCATTCTAGTAGGGATGTTTTCTGTAAACTCTCTCGCTGTGAAATAAAATGTTGATGGTTTCTTCAATTCCGAAGAACAGAAGGGCAGAGTTTATTTTGAAGTGAAGAAACGATAAGAAACTCAGCTTGGTATTTCAATACTCATATATATATATATATATATATATATATATATATATTATATATATATCATATATATATATATATATATATATATTATTATATATTATAATATATATTATATATATATATATATATATTATATATATATATATTATATATATAATATAATTTATATATATATTATATATATAATATAAATAATATATATATATATATATATATAAATATATATATTATATATAAAAAACACAGTGTATATATATATATATATATAATATATATATATATATATATATATATTATATATATATTAGAGATGTACCCATACCAGAATCGGTATCGGTTAGTATCGGCCATTTTTGGGAGTATCGGTATCGGTTATCGGTATTGGTTATTATGGCCGATACTTGGCCGATACTTGCTTACTTTTGGGTGTGAAGAATTTATAAAAATGTATAGCACTCAAATAATCACTATGTAACACAAAAAAATGTTTCTTTTTTATTTTTTTATTGAATCTTATATAATTTTTTGAGCTGAAACAAAATACCTTCACGTTTTTGTTTCTATCAATCGATTACCTTTGAGGTTGTTATTGCCCAAATATTTAAGCTTGGCATTTTTTAAGGTCTCACATGTTACAAGCTTTTACACTGTAGGTATTATTTACAATTTTTTATTTGAAGGTTTAAAATTACGAACAGAAACTTAAAAAAACTTTTACTTGATAAGATACATACTAATATAAGTCAATGCTTTAATGCCAAAAACAATGCTTACTTTGCATTTTAAAAAGTGCTTTGTGGATCGTTGCTTTCTCTTGCTGGAATGATTTTTTTTTCTCTTAATCAAAAAGCCACATATTAACTCCGCCCATCATGGCCGTATCCCAACGTCCCCTGGTATCACCCTTCCCATTGTCTGAATATCATGGTGAAAATCTCAGCGCCAGTAGCGCACCAACAAAACAACACAGTATGAGAAGAGCCCAACCACTTGATTGGTGTGCAATGAAAACATTTAAATAGATGATCTCGGCTCTTAGATGAGAGGACGCAAACGGTCCAGTGAAAAAGTATTCGAAATTCGTGTATGTCTTGATAATTTTTTTGATTTTTAAAGGTCCCCCTCTGAGAGGTTCAAGTTCCCTCGTGGGTGTTGGGTCTTCTTCTGTCAAGTTATTGATGGAAGGATTCTCAAATAACAGTGATGACCAGAGAGACCTCTTTCCATACAAATAATCTATAAGGAATAGTAAAAGATGCTCTTAAAAAATCATGTAGGATA
>JABUQX010081312.1:0-15834 GCA_015478945.1 Trachelipus rathkii | reverse complement strand
AATTTGAATAAAGATTAAAGTCTTTTCTCATTTTTTTTGTTATATATATATTTGCATTTTTCAATTAAAATTTAAAATAATTCATCTTTAAAAACTTGGGGCTTTATTTTTTATATTTTTTTATGGCGCGCTCCTAAAATTTGATGCTTTTCAAAAAAATTGATTTGCGGACATCGGTGCGCTTTGCGCTGCGGATAATTTTTTTGAAAAATTGTGCGCTTTTGCGCTTGTGGACTAAGTTTTTCCACTTTGCGCTTTTGCGTTTGCGCTCTAAATTTTAAAATTTGCGCGCCCCACGCTCTGATATATATATATATATATATATATTATATATATATATATATTATATATATATATAATATAGATATATTATATATATATATATATATATATATTATATATATAATATATACTATATATATATATATTATATATATTATATATATATGATATATATATATACTATATATTATAAAATCTCTATCGAAGCTCGATGAAAGCGGGCCTACGGAAAATTTCAAACATGAATGTCCTTTTTAAATATTTAAGGCCGATCAGAGGTCAACCATTACTTCTCTGAGTCAGAAAAATAATTGCGCGTTTTCTTTAAGTATAGGCAACGCTTTGAATGTGCCTGACGACTCAGTAGCATTCATTTTTTTTAAAAAAAAATTGTTTCTTCTTTATGAAATAATGTAAGTACACGAAAGATATGGAATTTTCAATATTATATATTATATAATATATATATATATATATTATATATATATATAGTATATTATATAATATATATATATAATTATATATATTATCCAGATATATATCATATCTTTATATATATATATATACATATATATAGTATAACTATAATATATATATATATAATACTATATATTATATATTTATATATAATATATTTATTATAATATATATATATAATATCATATAATATTATATATATAATAAAACTGTATTATATATATATATCGTATATATATATATATATATATATGTATGTCCTAATATATTATATTATATATAATAAATATATATTATATATATATATATTATAAATATATTAATATATATATATATATAATATATATATATATATATTATTATATAGTATATATATAATTATATATAATATATTGATTATATATATTAAATTATATTATATATATATATATATATATCTATATACTATAATTATATATATAATATTATATATGATATTATAGTATATATATATATATAGTATATATAATATAGGTAAGTTTTGAGTTCAATATGACCCAAAGCCTCGGTCAGGCAAAAACGGTAAGTTTTGAGTCAATATGACCCAAAGCTCGGACAGGTAAAAACGGTAAGTCTTGAGTCAATTATGACGCGGCAAGCTCGGACAGGCAGAAAACGGTAAGTCAATGAGTCAATATGACGGAGACAAAGGGCGCTCGGACAGGGCAAAAACGGTTAAGTCTTGAGTCATATTGCCAAAAACGCTTGGCAGGCAAAACCGGTAAGTCTTGAGTCAATATGACCCCCAAAGCCTCGGACAGACAAAAACGGTAAGTCTTGAGTCAATATGACTCAAAGCCTCGGACAGGCAAAAACGGTAAGTCTTGAGTCAATATGACCAAAGGCCTCGGACAGGCAAAAACGGTAAGTCTTGAGTCAACATGACCCAAAGCCTCGGACAGGCAAAAACGGTAAGTCTTGAGTCAATATGACCCAAAGCCTTTCGACAGGCAAAAGGGTAAGTCTTGAGTCAATATGACGCCAAAGTCCTCGACAGGCAAAAACGGTAAAGTCTTGAGTCAATATGACCCAAAGCATCGGACAGGCAAAAACGGTAAGTCTTGAGTCATATATGACTCAAAGCCTAAGACAGGCAACAACGTAGTCTTGAGTCAATATGAGCCGCAAAGGCCTCGAGCAGGCAAAAACGGTAGAGTTTGAGTTTCCAAATATGACCAAAGCCTCGGAACAGGCAAACGGTAGTCTTGAGTCAATATGTCCCAAAGCCTCGGACAGGCAAAAACGGTAAGTTTTGAGTCAATAACCCAAAGCCTTGGACAGGCAAAAACGGTAAGTCTTGAGTGCAATATGGACGCCAAAGCCTGGCGGACAGGCTAAAACGTAAGTCTTGAGTCAATATGACCCAAAGCCTTGGACAGGCAAAAACGGTAAGTTTTGAGTCAATATCACAAAGCCTCGGACAGGCAGCAAGCTATTGTTAGACACCATTCCCCAAGCCTCCGACAGGCAAAAACGGTAAGTTTTGAGTCAATATGACCCCCAAAGCCTCCGACAGGCAAAAAGGTAAGTCTATGAGTCAAATGGACTCAAAGCTTCGACAGGCAAAACGGTAAGTCTTGAGTCAATATGACCAAAGCTCCGACAGGCAAAAACGATACCGCTTGAGTCAATTGACCCAAAGCCTTCCGGAAGGCAAACGGTCAATCCTAAGTCAATATGACCCAAACAGCCTCGGACAAGCAAAAACGTACAAGTCGTTGAGTCAAGATGACCAAAAGCATCGGACAGGCAGACAACGGTAAGTCCTTGCGCTTCAATATCAACAAAGCTCGGCACGGCAAAAACGGTAAAGTCTTCAGTCATTACCAAAGCCTCGCACGGCAAACGGTAGTCTGGAGATCAACATGACACCAAAGCCTCGGACAGGCAAAAACGGTAAGTTCTTGAGTCAATATGCAAACCTCCGACAAGGATTCTGCTATTGTTGGTTCAAGAAAAACCATCGCTTTACGGACAGGCAAAAACGGAATCTTGAGTCATTATGACCAAAGCTGGATCGGCCACAGGTATTGTCTTGGATCTATGACCCAAAGCTCCGACAGGGCAAAACGGTGGGCGTAAAGTCTTGAGGTTCAATATGACCAAGCTCGAAGGCAACGGGTTGTCTTGAGTACGTATGATCCACAGCCTCGGACAGGTAAAGACGGTAAGTCTTGAAGTCAATATGACCCAAAGCCTCGGACAGGCAAAAACGTTAAGTCTTGAGTCAATATGACCCAAAGCCTCGGACAGCAAAAGGGGTAAGTCTTTGGTCAATATGACCCAAAGCCTTGGACAGGCAAAAACGGTAAGTCTTGAGTCAATACAATGATGATTGGTAATATTGATGTGTTGATGTCAATATGGACCAAGCCTCCGACAGGCACAAAAACGGTAAGTCTTGCGTCAATGCATGACCCCAGCCGGACAGGCAAACAGGTAGTCTTGAGTCAATATGACCAAAAGCCTCGGACAGGCAAAAACGGTTAGTCTTGAGTCAATATGACCAAAGCCTCGGACAGGCACAAAACGGATAGTTTGATCAATATGACCCAAGCCAGCCGACAGGCAAAACACAGGTAGTCTTGAGGTCCCCAATATGACCCAAAGCCTCGGACAGGCAAAAACGGTAAGTCTTGAGTCAATATGCCCAAAGCCTCGGACACAAAAACGGTAAGTCTTGAGTCAATATGACAAAGCCTCCAGGGACAGCAAAACGGTAAGTCTTGAGATCATATGACCTTACAAGCCTCCGACAGCAAAACCGGTAGTCTTTGGTCAATCTGACCAAAGCCCTCGGACAGGCAAAAAAAACGTGAAGACAATCCATGTGGTGGCAGATTTGATTACAAAACTTCATCGTGGTGGACGGATCTTGATCTAAAACACTCTGTGGTGTCGTTGACGCGGATTTCCTTGATCTAAAACACTCGACTGTGTGGGCGATCAAGTGATCAGACACTCGCTGTGGTCAGGGAGATCGCTGACTCTAGTACACTCCATTAGTGTGGGCGGATCTGATTCAACAATATTTGAAATGTGGACAGATCTTGATCTACAACCACTGCCTTGTCGTGAGCGAGATTCTTGATCTATAGACACTCGATTTAAATCAATCTTGTAGGTGGGACGGATCCTTGATTTTCTAGAACACAAAACTCAAAGAACAGTGACGTTCGAACACCAAACACGACGCGCACTCCGTCGACCCTGAACAACTCGATGTGACGCCCAAACCAACACATCGGTGGCCGCGGATTCTGATCTACCAAGTACACTCATGTGTAGGCGAACTCATATATCTGGGAAATTATTACACAGCTTATTGGTTGGAACGGAGTTCTCTGTCTACAAACACACTGCCTGTGCGTATGATGTGAGCATTATTTCTTTTAGATCAGAACTTTCCACACATTGGTGGGCGGATTTGATCTTATAAACTCGATCGGGGGCGTATCCGTGAATCAGTTAACCTTCCATGAACCAATGTGTGGTCGGGATCTTGAATTCTAAAACTATAGTGATGGACGGATCTTTGATCTACACATCCATTAAACTGTGGAATGCGAGATTTTGATCATGAACACTCAGATTGTACAAACCAAATACAGTGACCAATCATTCAATGGCGGATCGAATCTCTAATACTCCTGTGTTGGGCGGCATTCTCCGATTGATTCCAACACTTCAAGTGTGTGTGTGTTGGGGAACGCGATCATCGTCTTAAAACCACTCCATCGTAGCGGGGCGGTTTTGTTATCTAGAACACTTCCATGTCGTGTGCGGATTTTGATTAGCATAGAACACATCGATGTGGTGCGGATTTAATCTTAGAACATCGAATTTGTAGTTCGGATCGTGATCCAACTAGAACATCAGATCGTATGGGCGGATCTCGTGATCTGAACTCAGACATTTGTGTGGAGCGGATAATCTTGATTTATCAACACTTATTGTGGTAATGGTTTGATCTATAACACGCCATGTCTTTGACGCGGCATTTGAAATCAGAACACTTCATGTGGTGGGCGGATCTTGATCTTAGAACACTCGATGTGTTGGGCGGATTCGGTATCTAGTACATCATGTGTGGCGATTTATACTACACACTCCAAGTGTGAGCGGATCTTAAGATCTAGAACATCAGATGCTGGTTGCGATCTTAATCGTTAACTTAGATGGTTGGGGGCCTATGATCTAGAACACTCGATGTGGAGGGCGGGATTGTGATCTAGTACACATCATTGGATAGGGCCGAATTGAAATTTACAACACTTCCTGCTGGACCGGATGTATCACACATTCCATGTCGGTGAGCGGATCTTATCTAAACACTCGATCATGTGTGGCGAGATCATTGATCAGTTAGAACAATCATGTGGTGGCGGATCGTATCTAGAAACACTCATGTGTGGGCGGATCGTGATCTAGTAACTCAGTGTGGCGGATCTTGATTAACATTCATTGTGGACGGATTTGATCTCCAAACTCCAATGTGGGGAGCGATCGTTGTCTAGAACACTCAGTTGTGACGATCTGAGCTAGAACTCATGTGTGGCGGATCTTTTCTAGGACACTCGTGTGGTGGCGGATCGGATCTGTACATTCTAGTGGGCGAATTTGATTACACACTCATGGGTGGATGGACCTGATCTACCATCCATGTGAAGGATTCTGATCTAGTACACTCGATCGGTCGGCGAATCTTAATCTATACACCGATGTGGTGCGGATCGTATCTAGAGCATCGTGTGGAGGCGATCGTGATCTAGTACATCGCATATGTGGAGATCTTGATTACAAATTCATTGGTGACAGATCTTATTTATTACCTCCATGTGTGAGCCTTGATCTAGAACTCGATGTGTGGGGCGTAAAAAAATAGCCTTGATTCTAAAAAAAAAAACCTCCGATGTGGGCGGATCGTGATCCTAAACACTTGATGTTAGTGGCGGATCAGTGATCTAGTACCACTCGATGTCTGGCGGATACATGATCTTTTAGTACATCCTGTTGGTTGCGGATCTTGATTTAACACTTCATGTGGTGGACGGATTGATCTACAACACTCAATGTGGTGAGCGGATCTTGATCTGAACTCATATGCTGAGATCTTGTCAACACTCGATTGGTGGACGCGGTGTATCGTAACAACCCACCCTGTATGTGGGGCGATGTGATCTAGTACAATTCCTGTGGTCAGATCTTGATTTACACACTTACGTGTGTAGATCTTGATCTCTACAACAATCATGTGGTAAGCGGTCTTGTCTAGAACAATAATGTGGTGGGCGGACTTGTCTAAACACTTGATGTGGTGAGCCGATCTTGATCTAGAACGCTCCACACAATGTGGTAAGAGAAGGATCTTGATCTAACACCGAACATGTCGGATAAGGCGGATCTTGATCCTCAGATACACTCACAGCACTTGAGTCGCAGCGGATTTTGATTCACAACACATCATTGGTGGAGGATCATGATCTATAACACTCCATATGGTGAGGGATTTGATCAAGAAAACATGTGTGAGGCGACTATATATTAATATTATACTTATATTATATATAATACCCTATATATATTATATATATATATATCAGTATTTTTAAAATAATATATATAACTATATATAATATATAATTATAAATTATATATAATATATATATATTATATATTAGTATATATATTATATTATATAATATATATACTATTATTACTTTTATATATATATATATATTATATATTAATATATATTATTATATATATATATATATATATATATAATATATATATTATTTAATATATATTATATATATTATATATATTATATATATATATATATATTTATAACTAATATATATTAATATATATTAAATAAGAATCTCTATCTAATATAGACATATGCTATAGCTAATGTAAGGTATATATTATTATTATATCTTATATATTTCTTTCCTTAACTAGTGATTTCTTTCTATATATCTTTAACATTTTAATATATTCTAATAATAAATATATAGAATACAATATATATTATATATTATATATATATTATAATATATATATCTATATATAATTATATATTTTATTATTAATTATACACTATAAATATAATATATTTATTATATATATAATATTTATATATAATATATATATATATAATTATATAATTATAAATATCATTTATTTATATATTTAATTATAATTAATATATATTATACTTTATATATATATAATTAATATTATGAATAGAATGGGACCCCAAGAACTATTTAAAACATAAAATATAATATATTAATATAATGTTAAGTAAATATAAAAATATAAATATAAAAATAAAATATAAAAAATAAAAGATATAACAATTTACATAAAAACATTTTACAACATTTTAAAAACATTTAAACATGTTTAAAAACATTTTTAAAACATTTGCATTTCCACTTTGCTTTTCACCTGTTTACATTGTTTTTACACCTTGTTTTTACACCTTTTTATACACCTTGCTTTTACACTTTGTCTTTACACTTTGATTTTACATTTGCTACTACATATACTTCAAAGTTTACGTTACACTTTGCTCTTATTTTGCTTTTGCACCTTGCTTTTAACCTTGCTTTAACACCTTGCTTTAACATTGCTTTAACACTTTGCTTTTCACTTTTTTCATACTTTGCTTTTACACTTTTGCTGACCACTTTGCTTACTTACCTTGCTTTTACACTTTGCTATTACACCTTGCTTTTACACTCTTCTCTTCTACACTATGCTCTTTACACCTATGCTTTTATATTCTTGCCTTTACACCTTGGCTTTACACTTGCTTTACACCTTGTTTTACACTTTGCTTTACACTTTGCTTTTACACTTTGCGTTTTTACTTGCCTTACACTTTGTTTTTACTTTGATTTTAACTTTATATTTTATAGTTACGATTTACATTTTCCTCTGAACAATTATTGCTTTTAGCCTAACAGTAACAACTTGCTCTTACACCTTTGCTTTACACTTTTTTAACTTTGCTTCTACACTTGCGTGACATGCCTTGACACTCTATTTCCCTTACACTATATATATATTAATATTATATATATATTAATTATATAAATTATTATACATATATATATATTATTTATATATATATATATTTATATCATATAAATATATATATAATAATATTTTATATATATTTTTTTTATATATATATATAATATATTTATATATATATTAATATATATAATATTATATATTAATATTATCTTAATATATAATAATATATATAAAATTCTATATATATATATATTAAATGATGCGATTTTGAAATACATTCCCTTTAAGAATTTTAACTCCAAATTATTAAAATTTAAACTTTATCTTAATATACAATATAAATTAGAAAAATAAAAATAAAAAATTATGAACACACAAGCCACACAAGCAACACACACCCACCAACGAGCCGAAAGAAACAAATAACACACAACTATAAAATATAAAAAAATTGTAAAAATTTTAAAAAATGATAAAACATTGATGTTTGGTTTAAATCGTTTTTAAAATTGTAAACATTTTAAAAACATTTGCATTTACACTTTGCTTTTCACTTTGCGTTTACACCTTGCTTACACTTGCTATCTAACATTGCTTTAACTTGCTACTTTGTTTACACTTTGCTTCTACGACTTTGCTTTTACTTTTCTTTTACTCTTTGCTTACTTATGTCTTTGTTCTTTTTTTTTCTCTTTAAACTTGTCTTTCTTGCTATTTAGGTTTAATTTCTTTCTGCTTTAATTGCTTACCTTTTCATGCTTACTTCCATATATATATCTTTTATTATATTAATATATATAATTTATAATATAATATATATTATATATATCAACTTTTATATATATATTATATATAATATTATTATATTATTATAATGATTAATATAATTTTAGATATCAAATTAATACTAAAAGTTAACATTTTAACATTAAATTTTATATGTTATTTATATATAAAATTAATGAAATATTAAATATAATATAAAATATAAATATAAAATACTAAACATTTTAAAACATTTTTAACATTATTAAAAAATTAACATTTATAAAACATTTGAGGATTAATTTTACATTCACGTGATTCACTTGCTTATCCACTTGTTTCACTTTGTTTTTACACTTTGCTATTTACACTTTGCTTTTTACACTTTGCTTTTCACTTCTTTTACGTTGCTTTTACATTGCTTTCACTTTTGATTTTAACTTTGCTTCACCTTGCTTAACTTGTTCATCTTGCTTTTACACCTTGCTTTTACCCTTTGATTTTGACCTTGCTTTTAACGTGCTTTACACTTGTTTTACACATGCTTTTACATCCTTGCTTTACACCTTGTCTTTCACTTACTTTTACTTTGCTTTACACTATGATTTCCATTAGCTTTTACCACTTTGCTTTACACTATGCTTTTACACCTTGCTTTTACCTTTCGCTTACACTTAGCTTTCACTTTGCCTTTAACCTTGCTTTTAACCTTCTTTTAACTTGCTTTTTACACTTGCTTTACTTTGATTTACATGTTTATTATATTGATTTTAACTTTGATTTTACACTTTGGTTTATATTTTGTTTACATTTTTCGTTTACATTTTTCTTTTACACTTGCTTTACACTTCTTTTTTTACCCTTGCTTTTCCATCGTTCCTTTCACCTCACTATTTACACCCAAATTTACTCTTTGCTTTAACACTGCCTTTATGCTTTTACTGTTAATTCGATAAATTAATTGTATTGGATATATATGAGATATAATTTTATATAAATATATAATATATATATAATTTTATATATATTAATATATATTTTTTTTATTTCTGATTATTTATATGAATGAAATGAAAATTCTTCAATACCACATTTATTATTAAACATTTAAATAAATAATAAATTAAATATTTAATGTAAGATTAAACTTTAAACTATATAAAATATAAATATACAAATATAAAATTACAACTGGTCCAAAAATATAACTTATTAAAAACATTTTAAAACAATTTTACAAACATTTACAACACTTAGCTCTTTACATATTAGCTTTTAACTTGTTTTAACATTGCTTTTCAACTTATTTTGAGCCTTGATACAACCTGCTCTAGACTACCGTTCCAACTGCTTTCACAACTTTGCTTTTCACTTTCCTTTACACTTTTGCTATCTTACCACTGTTTTCCCCTATACCTAATTGATTTTCAACATTATTGATATTATACACTTGCTTTTACACTTGTTTACATATTTATATTTACATTTTGCTTTTTATCTGCTTTCCTTGACTTTATACACCTGCTTCCTTGTACTTAACACTTTGCTTATTCCACCTTCGAGCTTAACACCTGACTACTTCCTTTGCTTTTTCACCTTGTTTAACTTGCTATCATACACCTTTCTTATAACCTTGTTTTTACACTGCGTTTGTACACTTGTGTCTTACCAGTTCCTATTTACCTGTCAATTTTTATACACACCTTAACATATATCAACTATATATTATATAATTTATTATAGAGCTCTGCTTATATATATATATGTCATACTATATTATAATAAACATACTAATCTATATATAGTATAATATATATATTGTATAGGGGTTATACATATAGTTTATCGGAGACTTATGCTCTTTATCTATGTGAGTCTTAGATAGCAGATTGATCCTGTCTATATTATATATCTTTTAATATATATATATAATATAGCGCTCAATATAACCCCCATGAACTATCAGACCATTACTATATATTGGAAGGTCAGCGATAATATTGAAACTAAAAATTTAACTATAAAAAAATAATATTTAAATATTAAACTTTATAAAAATCGTAAGAGTTAATTAAAATATAAAATATAAAAAACTATAAATATAAAAAAGTATAAATTTTAAAAAAGATAAAATATCTAATATAAAATATAACAATTTAAAAACATCATTTAAAATCACTTTTAAAAACATATTAACCTTTTAACATTATCACCTTGTTTTCACCTTGCTTTCACACACTGTTTTAAGACCATTCGTTTTTCCATTGCTTTAAACCTTATGCTATTTAACCTTGCTTACACTTGTACACTTTTACACCTTGCTTTTCACCTGCTTTACACCTTAGACTTTATCTGAAGTAATACTTTGCTTTTACTTTGCTTTTCACTTGCTTTTAAACTTAGCTTTTGCACTTTGCTTTATACTTTAGCTACACTTTGCTCTTACACTTTCCTTTTAAACCTTGGCTTATACAAGCTTGCTTTTTAACATGCTTTACTAATTCTTATAACTTTGCTTTTAATTCTTGCTTTTTACACCTAGCTTTTTACACCTTGCTTTTACACTCTTTATGCTTATACTTACAATATATATATATATAATAATATATATATATATAATATATAAATTAATATTTTATATATTTATTATATTTTTATTATATATATTATATATTATATATACATATATATTATATAATATATAATGTTGTAACTATTAAAACAAATATTAAAATATTAAAATATTAATGTTGTTAAATCATACCTAAATGATAAAAGATAATATACAGATATATAAGTTTTACTATAACAAATGAGATATACAACATTTTAAAATTTTAAAACAGTAAAACATATGAATAACATTTGCACTTTACCTTGCTTTTTCCCTTCTTTACACCTGCCTTTACACTCTTTTACACTTGCTTTAACAACTTGCTTTTCACTTGTTTTCACTGCTTTTCACCTTCTTTTCACTTTTCTTTTACCTTTTCTTTTAACTATGCTTTTACACTTTCTTTTAACTTCTTTACCTTGCTTTATATACTTGCTTTCACTTGTTTACCCTTGCTTTACACTTGCTTCTTACACCTGTTTTACACTTGCTTTTACCTTGCTTTTACACTTGCTTTTAAACTTTGCTTTACCTGTTTACATTTGCTCTTGCTTTTACACTTTTGCTTTTACCTTTACCTATCTACACTGCTTTTACTTGTTTTACCATTGTCCTACCTTTGTTTATCTTGCTTTTACACTTTCTTTACATCTTGCTTGCACATTGTTTTACACCTTGCTTTAACACCTTTTTATTTTGCTTTTAACTTTACTTTTACACTTTGTTTCCAACTTGATTTTACACCTTGATTTTAAACTTTGCTTTTGATTTACACTTTGCTTTTACACTTTGCTCTTTTACCCTTGGTTTTAATTCCTTTAAAACGGTACAGTTGTAAACACTTGCCTTATCACCTTGCTTTAACTTGCTTTACTCCTGCCTTTAACCTGCTTTTTCACCTTGCTTTTTTACACTTTGCTTTTACCTTTGCTTTTACCTTCTTTTACACCTTGCTTTTCAGTGCTTTTACGATAACAGTGATGTAAATCAATTGATCTTTTTTACGTGATTTTTTTTTATTCTCAATAGAAATTTTTAAATTTTCAAAACTTTTTTTTTGAATTTGTTCAGACCACCACCTATTGATATACCAAAGAATTATCTCCAGTAAAAAGATGCATTTTACCCGATTTACAAGCTCTTGAAATTTATGTACTACGCCCATGGGTTAAAAGAATATGTTCATTTATTCAGTTTCAATAAAAAATGGGTTAGAAATTGGACAACCTGGCACAAACTAAAATTTCGAACAATGTAATTAGTTTATGTACGTACGGACCTATCTATGCTATTTCGAGTTTTAGCTCATTTCGCAAAAATCGAGTTGATATGCAATGTCAAAACTGGATTTTAAAACATTGGAATTCTGAAGTATGATACCTCAGTCACAGAAAACGGAAACCTTTTTAGAGCGCAAGAAAGCTACATGTTGGTGTTATTGTCAAAATCGGCTGGAATTTCCGAATTTTATTCATTTTAAGGTGGGGTTGAAAACTGGATCGCCAGCCAACAAACCAAATTGGATCTGCCTTAAAACATTTTAAACTTTATAACTTGCATTTCACTTTGTTTACACTGTTTAACCTTGCTTTACCCTTGCTTTTACACTGTTTACACTGCTTTCCTTTTTTTACACTTTTCTTTTACACATTCTTTTTACCTTGCTTTTACACTGCTACACTTGCTTTTACCCTTGTTTTGATGCTTGTCTACACTCTTTTACACCTTGTTTTACCTTGCTTTTAACTTTGCTTTTACACCTTTGCTTTAACTTTGTTTCCTTGCTTTTACCTTTCTATACTTTTTATACTTGCTTTTCAGTATGTCTGACACCTTGCTTTACGCTTGCTTTACTTCTTACACTTTGATTTAACTCTATACATTGAACAGCAGCTTTCCTTTTAACTTTGTTTTACTATGTTTATACCTTCTTTAATTTGTTTACTGCTTTCACTTCTTTTCACTTTCTTTTACATTTTCTTTATACACATTTGCTTTACGCCATCGTTACCTTGCTTATTCTAGCTATTTATACTGTTAATTTTGCACATTGCTGTTTTATCCTTTTCCACTCATTTTGCACATTGCTTTCACTTTGCTTTGCAATTTGCTTATACACTTGCTTTTAATTTCTTACCTTTGCTTTTAACTTGCTTTTACACTTGCTTTTAACTTTGCTTTTTACTTGCTACACCTCGCTTTTAAGCCTTGCTTTTACACCTTGCACTTCACTTTGTTTTACACCTTGCTTTTACTTTGCTTTTACACCTTCTTTTGACTTGCTTTACTCCTTGCTTGGACCATGATTTTACACTTTGCTTTTACAACTTTGCTTCTACACTTTGATTTACCTTGCTCTTTTACACTTTGTTTACATTTAAGTATATAAAGTTGTTTTATAATTTGCTTTACACTATGCTTTTACACCTTGTTTTAAACCTTGCTTTTAACTCTGCTTTACACTTTGCTTTTACACCTTGCTTTTACACCTTGTTTTAACCTTGCTCTTACCATTTTGCTTTTACCTTGCATTTTTACACTTGCTTTTACACTTTGCCTGTACACTTTGCTTTTTAGAAATACTTACTTACTTTATATATATTCATATTTTATATATATATTATATATTATTATATACTTTTAGTATATTATATAATATATATATATTATATATTATGTAGGTGAATACCCTTGCATGTCATTTTTATTAATTTAAAATTTTTGATTTTTCTTTTTCAATTTATAAAATTTTAAAACAATTTATTATATTACAAAATTATAACCAAATTGGCTTGTACTACACGTAAGACTCCTAGATCTAAACAAGAACTTTTTGATACATAAGAAATTATTATTTAAAAAAAAAAAAAAAAGTAGTTGTTGTTTTTTTACTATTCTTCTTTGAAGTTCCCAAAAGGCTAGAAGCGAAGTACTTGGACCTTATATCATCCATCTTCTCCAGTGTTCTATGAGTTATTTGAATTATAATGCTTATGATATCCACATTTTTCTTTTCTTGGTTATGATTGCAAAATAAATGGGAGTCGCTTCTTTATATGATTTTATGTTTTGTTGAGCGTATGATGCGTTAAAGCGATTTGCGTTCATTAGTTAAATCTGATATTATGTGAGAATTTTCTTCATGGTAGTCATGTTTCACCTATGTATAATCTTCTGCAATTTGACAGGGAATCTTGTAATTGCAATGGGTATTTTTATTTTATTTCGGTTAAAAACTTTAAGGAATTATACTTTATTTTGGAAAGCCAAATGTTTTTGGAGCAGTAGTACTGCGTATCTCCATTTTCTCGATAACTATAATTATAGATTAGAATAAGAAACATTGAATTTGTTTTTGTACGGGGGTTACTATTCTAATAATTTGAATTGGCTTAAAGCTGAATTATTAGAGAGGGTATTTAATATTTGAAAATGTTAGAAAAGATATTTGTTCTGTAGCAAGATTATAGGAGAACGTGTTAAAGCCAAGATTAGAGATGATAGAGTGGCTATCTTGGTATAATGGTTGGAGAACCAATGAATGTAAGAAGAGGTAGTTGGTTTTTTTAATCAAAAAAGGTTTAGATTTTCCAGAATTAACGTTCCAGACGGAGAAGAATTTTGGGTACTTCATATGTAAGAATGGAAGGGTGAGGTTATTTATAAATCGTAATGTTTTATATTGTGTTGTTAGATAAGCACAGAATGTCAATCTACTAGTGTAGCCCTGTAGAATTAGAAGAAGATGGTAGGATTGTGTTATGTTCATAGTCCTAAGATTGCAAGAATCAGGAGAGAGGAAGACATGCGAGCCCGAATTGTTACAAGAAAGGTGTCAAGTTGAAATAGCTATCAAGAGTTAGAAGAATAAGTTTTTTTAAAGAAAGGCAGTTTGATTGTATTATTTTTGAGTAATGTTTCTAAAAATCAGAGTAATGACAGGACAGTCAAGAGAGTACTCGAGCTAAGAAAGATGGAGAAGATTTAAATTGGATTGGGTTGATGATCGTAGTGTTAGAAGTGGGATTAGACAATGTATAGAGGTTTTAGTTGACACGAAAGCCAGGAAGATAATTTATACTACAAACAAAGTTAAATTGATTATACAGGTTTCGAAGTCTAAAACAATAATTATATATACATTTTGTCATTTTCGCTTCTAATACAGACAAAAACAAAACCCCATTTACGCCCATCTTTCCTATTAATTTTACTGTATAGTATCTTCGTCTTTCGTTAAATCTAAAACCTCTGATAGGAACAATTTCTATTCATCTTTTCTAAACTTACTGATTTCCATCAAACCATCCAATCTTAAATCTTCTTACTCATTTTTCTTGCTTCGATGTTCTTCTCTTTTTACTTCTTTACGTTGTTCTTTACTCTTGAATCTTTTAAATTCATATTTTTTAAGAGTAATTTATTCTAATCCCTTCTTATTTAAAAAAAATTATTTTCAATTTATCACAGCTATTTCAACTTTGACAACCTTTTCTAAAAATTTCGGGCCTCGCTATGGGCTCTCCTCTCTCTCCTATTCATTAGCAACATCTTTATGGGCTTATTGACATAACTATAAATCACCAATTCATTCATCTCTCTGG
>JABUQX010081310.1:0-18519 GCA_015478945.1 Trachelipus rathkii | reverse complement strand
GGGGGTGCCAAAGAAACCTAGGACTGGAGGCAGTGATGGGAGCGCAAGCGCCCACGCTTCCTCAAGTCCTACCTTAAATACAATCAGAATAGGAATAGTCTCTAAAGACTATCCACAAGAAATCTTGACAATGGAACAACTTAAGGCCATACAAGAAGGAATCCTGGGCAGGATCGTGGAACTAGTTGGCGGCACCACACAGCCAAAGTTTCACGGCTCTATCCTCAAACCAGGGTGGGTGCAGTTCAACTGCGACGACGAGGCCACAGCAGAGTGGCTGAAACTCGTTGTTGGACAGCTGAAACCTTGGGAGGGGGCAGATCTAAGGACAGTGGAGGGGGATGAAATCCCCCGACCCATAGTACTGACTGGTCTCTTCCAGAATAGTGCAAGGGATGGGAACGACAAGATCCTAACCTTTGTAAAGGCACAGAACCTTGGCCTTAACACTGACGAGTGGAGGGTCTTGAAAAGGGAAGAGAGGGGCGATTCTGTGCACCTCGTCCTTTCTCTGGACCAGCACTCTGAAACTAAGCTAAGAGCCCAAAACCATCTGCTCAGCTATAAATTTGGTACTGTTGGACTCAGGAAGAGGAGCGGGAAACCCGAGGGGGGGAGTAGGCTCCCCACCTCTGGCGAAACGGCCTCACCTGAGAACTACACTCCGAAGGAAAAGGGGAAAACCTTGGCTCTTAAAGGAAAGGTAACACCCTCTGGTTCACAGCCAAAGAAGAAAAATCAAACTGCAGAGAGTGGGAAAGAAGGCCAAACAAAATCGGCCTTGGCAAGGGGTTCAAGTCAGAACCCCAAATCCAAATCTGCATAATGGATAACAAAAACAACTTGAGCTGCCTTCAAATTAACTTGCACCACGCAAAGGCAGCAACTGATGCTCTCGTCCGGACCTTTGTATGCGAGAGGCTGCAGATAGCCCTCATACAGGAGCCATGGGTGAGAGAAGGAACAATCAAAGGAATACCAAGTGGAATGGGTAAGCTGCTCTACTGTCGGGACCATGGCGCGCCTCGTGCGGCGGTGGTCATCGGTGGTGGGGTCAATGCCCTGTCCATTCCAGAGTTCACCACAAGGGATCTAATAGCAGCCCTAGTAGAGGTGCCAACCGCGCTGGGTGTGCAAGAGGTAGTAATTGCCTCGGCATACTTTTGCGGGGACTCGAATGAAGCACCTCCGGAAGAAATTCACAGGCTTGTGCAATACTGTCAGCGGACCCGCAGGGGACTGATCTTGGGATGCGATGCAAATGCCCATCACACCCTGTGGGGCAGCAAGGACATCAACAACAGAGGTGAGTGTATTTTAGAATTCTTAACTCAATATGGTATTGATGTGGTGAATGAGGGCAGTAAGCCCACATTCATCACATCGAACAGACAAGAGGTCTTAGACCTAACCTTAATAAATGCCACTTATGGTATACAGATCTCGAACTGGTATGTGTCTGATGAAGTATCTCATTCGGACCATAGACACATCAGGTTCGAAATCATAGCTTTAGAGAAAGTAGAGGAGGAGCGGAGAATACCTAAGCTAACAAACTGGAACTTGTATAAAGAGCTCCTTAAACAGCGCGTGGAGGATATGGGGGAACTGTTTGATGTGCAGGACCTAGATGTATCCACTACCCAACTGCAATCAATTATACAAGATTCATATGAAAATAGTTGTCCTCTGAAAAAAAGAGGGATAACTAGAAGCGTCCCCTGGTGGAATCAAGAGCTAACCACTCTAAGATCTAAAACCAGGAAACTCTTCAATAAAGCTAAGCGGGATAAAAATTGGGAAGCATACAAAACTGCCCTAACCGCTTATAACAAGGAACTTAGGAAATCCAAAAGAAGATCATGGAAGACTCTATGTGAAAGCATTGAGAGCCAATCTGAAACTGCGCGTCTACATAAAGTGCTCTCAAAGGACCAATCTAATGGGCCGAGCCTTCTCTTAAAGAAAGACGGCAGTTATACAAAGGACCACAGGGAAACCTTAGTGGAACTTATAAACACTCACTTTCCGCACAATGTAATAGTTGACGACGGGGAGGAAGTAGATATATGGGATGATAGAAGACCCAATAGATGGACGGAAAGTCTGTCTGGAAGGGTCTTCTCCCCTGATAGGGTAGAATGGGCAATAAATTCCTTCGGCCCATATAAATCTCCTGGAGGGGATGGTATATTCCCAGCCTTGCTTCAACAGGGAATGGAGAGTCTGCTTCCGCTGCTGGTGAGAGTGTTTAGGGCAAGCTATGCCCTGGGATACATTCCCCAGCTGTGGAGGAAAGTAAGGGTGGTTTTTATCCCCAAGACGGGGAGACGGTCCACGTCTGACCCCAGATCCAATCGACCTATAAGTCTTACATCATTTCTTTTGAAAACAATGGAAAAGGTGCTAGACTACCACATAAGGGTGGAAAATTCGATAGAAAAGAAAATCCATCCTAATCAATGGGCCTACCAGTCCGGTAGATCAACAGTTGGCGCACTAGATAGCTTGGTATCCAAGATAGAAGGAGCGCTAGATCACAAGGAGGTGGCGGTTTGTGCTTTCCTGGATGTGCAGGGTGCTTTTGATAGCACCATGCATGTGACCATGGAGGATGCCGCCGCCTCCAAGGGCGTCGGACCCTCAACGATTGCTTGGATAAAAGCAATGTTGGGGACAAGACGTATTACGGCTGAACTGGGAGGGGAGATGATCACTGTGACATCTGGGAGGGGATGCCCCCAAGGAGGGGTACTTTCACCCCTTTTATGGACCATGGTGGTCGATAGTCTCCTCACCAAACTCAGTGAATCCGGATTCGAGGTGCAAGGATACGCGGATGACCTTGTAATTATTATTAGAGGCAAGCACATAGAGGTCTTAATGGAACTCATGCAACATGCCCTCAATATATCCTACAATTGGTGCTTGGAAAGGGAACTAAACATCAATCCAAGCAAAACAGTAATAGTGCCCTTCACCAGGAAGAGGAAGCTAAGATACATGGCTCCCAAGATTGGTGATGTCACTATTAACCCTTCCACTGAAGTCAAATATCTGGGAGTAATCCTAGATCAAAAACTAACGTGGAATCCACATCTTAAAAGGGTAGTGGACAAAGGTACGATGGCCCTATGGACATGCCGAAAGATGCTTGGCAAAACATGGGGACTGAAACCTAAAATGACCAATTGGTTATACATAACTGTAGTCAGACCTATAATCACCTATGCCTCACTTGTTTGGTGGCCGAAGGTTGAACAAAGGACTGCACAAAATAAACTGCAAAGATTGCAAAGGCTTGCATGCCTAGCGATCACAGGGGCAATGCATACATGCCCTACTGCAGCCATGGAAGCACTGATAGGCCTCCTTCCTCTATATTTGCACATCAGAAGGGAGGCCATGTCATGTGCAACCAGACTGGCCATTCTTGGTCAAATTAAACTAAAAACTGGACTCGGACACCTTCGAATTTTGGAAGATGTACCAGAGATGCAAATGGGCATTGTAGTCTCGGACCTAATGCCAAAACAAAAAAGCTTTGGAAAGAAGTATAAAATCCTTCTTACAAATCGTTCAACTTGGGATAACGGAGGTCCTAAACTTGAATCAGGAACCATTATGTGGTACACTGATGGATCGGTGATAGATGGTGGGACTGGCGCGGGACTGGTTGGACCCAATTGCAGGCGCAGTATAGCCCTGGGTGCTTTTCCCACCATCTTTCAAGCGGAGATTTACGCTATAATGGCTTGTGCCAGAATAAACATAGAAAAAGGGATGCGAGGGGCAAAGATCTCTGTGGCAACTGATAGTCAGGCGGCTATCGGGGCTCTGAGCTCCTGCATGTATGACTCTAAACTGGTTTGGGAATGTCAACGTACCCTACAGCAACTGGCTCAACACAACAGAGTTAATCTGATGTGGGTGCCGGGGCATCAAGGTGTACCAGGCAATGAGGAGGCTGATCGCCTCGCTAAGGAAGGAGCCAGAACCGCCTACTGTGGTCCGGAACCCTTCTGTGGACTTTCTAAGGCCCACATTAAAGAATTTCTGAGACAATGGGAACACAGAGCTATGACCAATTACTGGACAAGCATCCCTGGTCTCAGACAGGCTAAAGATCTGATTGATCCTTCTCCGAGAAAGGCAAAAGAAGTGCTTGCTCTGAGTAGATCTGATCTTCGAATTCTGACTGGAATGCTGACTGGACATGGGCCAGTCAGATATCACCTCAAGAAAATGGGAAAAGTTGAATGTGATACATGCCGCTACTGCCGCGAAGCAGTAGAAACGGCAGAACACATTCTATGTAATTGCGAAGCTTTAAGCTGGCAAAGATACTGGTATTGGCAGAGGGATGTACTGAAGCCTTACGATATCAAAGCTTCGTCTCCTGGAAGAGTCCTGAAATTCCTGCGGAAAATCGGGATGAACCAGGAGTTTTAATAGACAAGGGCGTGTCACAAAAGATCCAAGTGGGTCGCAGTGACAAGGGGCCTCAATAGAGACCACCACCCTAACAATCTAATCTAATCTAATCTAAGAGAGCCAACATATCTTGATGTGGGCCGTTTTATTTTATGGACCATAATTAGGTCGCTAAAATGTTTTAAAAATAATGGAGATTTTTTTTTTGAAAAATTCAATTAAAGAAGCTTTATTTTAACTCTTTTACCTTTGCACCAACAGGGTTTGGGAATTTATTTATATTTATTTTTTATAAAGCATTTCCTAAGCAAGAGAGACAGCATATCTGGATGTGGGCCGTTTAAAAACATAGACCAATATTAGATCGTTAAAAAGTTAAAAAATAATGCAATTCTTTCGAAAAAATTTATTAAAGCAGCAAGATTGTAGCTCTTAAAACTTGGTACGTACGTGGTTTGGGAATTTAATTTTACTTTTGTTTTATAAAGCATCTCACTTGTAAGAGAGCCAACATATCTGGATGTAGGCCGGCTCTTTTTAAAGACATAATTTAAGTCGTTTAAAAGTTAAGAATTGAGAAAAAATTTCGGAAAATTTGAATAATAGAACAAGATTGTAACTTTTGTAACTTTGTACCTACGGTGTTTGGTAACTTATTTAGAATTTTATTTCATATAACACGTCCTATATAAGAGAGCCAACATATCTTGATGTGAGCCGTTGCATTTTATGCACCTTAATTAGGTCGCTATAATGTTTTAAAAATAATGTAGTTTTTTTTTTTGGAAAATTTGATTAAAGAAGCTTTATTTTAACTCTTTTACCTTTGCACCTACGGGTTTGGGAATTTATTTTATTTGTAATTTATAAAACATTTCCTAACAAGAAAAACATCAATCGGTGTGTTGCATTTTAAAAACTATGACCAATTATTAAAATCGTTAAAAAGTAAAAAATAATGCAATTCTTTCGAAATTTTTTAATTAAAGCAGCAAGATTGTAGTTCTTATAACTTGGTACGTACGTGGTTGGGAATTTTAATTTTACTTTTGTTTTATAAAGCATCTCCCATGTAAGAGAGCCAACATATCTGGATGTAGGCCGGCTCATTTTAAAGACATAATTTAAGTCGTTTAAAAGTTAAGAATTGAGAAAAAAATTTCGGAAAATTTGATAATAGAACCAAGGATTGTAACTTTGAACTTATTACCTACAGGTTTTTGGTAACCTTATTTATAAATTATTTCAATATAACACGTCCTAAATAAGAGAGGCAACATATCTTGATGTGAGCCGTTCATTTTATGCACCTTAATTAGGTCGATAAGCTACTAAAAATATTTATGATATTTTTTTTTATTTATTGTAAAAATTTTCGATTAAAAGCTTTATTTTAACTTCTTTACCTTTGCACCTACGGGGGTTGGGAAATTTATTTATATTTGCTTTTTTATTAAAGTATTTCCTAAGCAAGAGAGACAGCATATTCTGATGTGGGCTGTAAAAACATTGACCAATATTTAGATTCGTTTAAAAGTTCAAAAAATAATGCAATTCTCTTTCGAAAATTTATTATAAGCAGCAAGATTGTAGCTCTTATAACTTAGGTACGTAGTTGGTTTGAGGAAATTTAATTTCTACTTATGTTTATGAAGCATCCTCCCATGTAGAGAGCCCAACATATCTGGATGATAGGCCGGACTCATTTGTAAAGGCAATTTAAGTCGTTTAAAAGTTAAGAATTGATAAAAAAATTCGGAAAATTTGAATAAATTAACAAGATTGTAACTCTTCTAACTTAAATCACCTACAGGGTTTTGGGAATTTATTTTAGGAATTTTTATTTCATAAAGCAAGTCTTGATAAGAAGGCTAACATATCTTGATGTGGGCCGTTTTATTTTATGGACCATAATTAGGTCGCGAAAATGTTTTAAAAATAATGGAGTTTTTTTTTTTTTTTTTTTTGAAAAAATTTGATTTATAGAAGCTTTTATTTTAACTCTTTAACCTTTGCACCTACGGGGTTTGGAATTTATTTATATTTGTTTTTTTATAATTATTTCCTAAGCAAGAGAAGACAGCATATCTGGATGTGGGCTGTTAAAAAACATTGTGACCAATATTAGATCGTTAAAAAAGTTTAAAAAATAATGCAATTCTTTCGAAAAAATTTTATTAAAGCAGCAAGATTGTGTAGCTCTTATAACTTGGTACGTACGTGGTTTGGAAATTTAATTTTTACTGTTTGTATTTAGAATCAAGCATCTCCCATGTAACGAGAGCCAACATACTGAATGTAGGCCGGCTCATTTTAAAGACATAATTTAAGTCGTTTAAAAGTTAAGAATTGAGAAAAAATTCGGAAAATTTGAATAAAGGAACATGATTGTAATTCTTGTAACTTGATACCTACGGGGTTTGGGAATTTATTTAGAATTTTTTTTTCTGAAAACAAGTCCTGAATAAGAGAGCCAACATATCTTGATGTGGGCCGTTTTATTTTATGGACCATAATTAGGTCGCTAAAATGTTTTAAAAATAATGGAGATTTTTTTTTTTGAAAATTTAATTAAAGAAGCTTTATTTTAACTCTTTTACCTTTGCACCAACAGGGTTTGGGAATTTATTTATATTTATTTTTTATAAAGCATTTCCTAAGCAAGAGAGACAGCATATCTGGATGTGGGCCGTTTAAAAACATAGACCAATATTAGATCGTTAAAAAGTTAAAAAATAATGCAATTCTTTCGAAAAATTTTATTAAAGCAGCAAGATTGTAGCTCTTAAAACTTGGTACGTACGTGGTTTGGGAATTTAATTTTACTTTTGTTTTATAAAGCATCTCCCTTGTAAGAGAGCCAACATATCTGGATGTAGGCCGGCTCATTTTAAAGACAATTTAAGTCGTTTAAAAGTTAAGAATTGAGAAAAATAATCGGAAAATTTGAATAAATAACGGTTTTGTAACTTTTGTTAACTTTGTACCACGGTGTTTGGTTAACTTATTTAGAATTTTATTTCATATAACACGTCCTATATAAGAGAGCCAACATATCTTGATGTGAGCCGTTTCATTTTATGCACCTTAATTAGGTCGCTAAAATGTTTTAAAAATAATGTAGTTTTTTTTTTTTTTTAACTCTTTTACCTTTGCACCTACGGGGTTTGGGAATTTATTTATATTTGTATTTTATAAAGCATTTCCTAAGCAAGAGAGACAGCATATCTGGATGTGGGCCGTTTAAAAACATAGACCAATATTAGATCGTTAAAAAGTTAAAAATAATGCAATTCTTTCGCAAAATTTTTTATTAAAGAAGAAAAATTGTAGCTTTATAACTTGGTACGTACGTTGGTTTGGGAATAAATTGTTACTTTGTTTTATTTAAAGCCTCCCATGTAAAGGAGAGCCAACTATTAGGATGAGGCGGCTCATTTTAAAGACAATTTAAGTCGTTTAAAAGTTAAGAATCGAGAAAAAAAATCGGAAAATTTGAATAAAGGAACAAGATTGTAATTCTTCTAACTTAATACCTACGGGGTTTGGGAATTTGTTTAAAATTTTATTTCATAAAGCAAGTCCTGAATAAGAAAGCTAACATACTTGATTGTGGGCCGTTTTATTTTATGGACCATAATTAGGTCGCGAAAATGTTTTAAAAATAATGGAGTTTTTTTTTTTTTTTTTTTTTGAAAAATTTTATTAAAAAAGTTTTTTTTTAACTTTTTTACCTTTGCACCTACGGGGTTTGGGAATTTATTTATGTTTGTTTTTTATAAAGTATTTCCTAAGCAAGAGAGACAGCATATCTGGATGTGGGCTGTTTAAAAACATAGACCAATATTAGATCGTTAAAAAGTTAAAAAATAATGCAATTCTTTCGAAAATTTTTATTAAAGCAGCAAGATTGTAGCTCTTATAACTTGGTACGTACGTGGTTTGGGAATTTAATTTTACTTTTGTTTTATAAAGCATCTCACTTGTAAGAGAGCCAACATATCTGGATGTAGGCCGGCTCATTTTAAAGACATAATTTAAGTCGTTTAAAAGTTAAGAATTGAGAAAAAATATCGGAAAATTTGAATAAAAGAACAAGATTGTAACTCATGTAACTTTGTACCTACGGTGTTTGTTTACTTATTTAGAGTTTTATTTCTTATAACTTGTCCTAAATAAGAGAGCCAACATATCTTGATGTGAGCCGTTTCATGTTATGCACCTTAATTAGGTCGCTAAAATGTTTTAAAAATAATGTAGTTTTTTTTTGGAAAATTTGATTAAAGAAGCTTTATTTTAACTCTTTTACCTTTGCACCTACGGGGTTTGGGAATTTATTTATATATGTATTTTATAAAGCATTTCCTAAGCAAGAAAGACAGCATATCTTGATGTGGGCCGTTTAAAAACATAGACCAATATTAGATCGTTAAAAAGTTAAAAAATAATGCATTTCTTTCGGAAAATTTTATTAAAGCAGAAAGATTGTAGCTCTTATAACTTGGTACGTACGTGGTTTTGAATTTAATTTTACTTTTGTTTTATAAAGCATCTCCCATGTAAGAGAGCCAACATATCTGGATGTAGGCCGGCTCATTTTAAAGACAATTTAAGTCGTTTAAAAGTTAAGAATTGAGAAAAAAATTCGGAAAATTTGAATAAAGGAACAAGATTGTAATTCTTCTAACTTAATACGTACGGGGTTTGGGAATTTATTTAGAATTTTATTTCATAAAGCAAGTCCTGAATAAGAGAGCCAACATACCTTGATGTTGGCCGTTTTATTTTATGGATCATAATTAGGTCGCGAAATTGTTTTAAAAATAATGTTTTTTTTTTTTTTTTTGAAAATTTGATTAAAGAAGCTTATTTAACTCTTTACCTTGCACCTTACGGGGTTTCGGGAATTTATTTACTATTTGTTTTTTATAAAGTAATTTTCCTAAGCAAGAGATGGACAGCATATCTGGATGTGGTCTGTTTAAAAACATATTGACCAATATTAGATCGTTAAAAAGTTTAAAAAATAATGCAATTTCTTTCGAAAATTTTTATTAAAGCAGCAAGGATTGTAGCTCTTTATTACTATGGTACGTACGTGGATTTGGACCACATATACTCACCTTTGTTTTATAAAAGCATCTCCCACATAACAACCTCGACTTCAACTCCGGAACCCACACCTCACATTATCAACCCAAGAAATCCAACATATACCACCTACAGCGACCCGTTTACAACAAACAAAGTCAAGAACACAATGAGCACGCAAAAAAACAGACACTTCCCGAGCCGACCCACTGAATAAAGGAAACTGATTGTCAATTCTTGTAACTGATACCTACGGGGTTTGGGAATTTATTTAGATCTTTTTTTTCTGAAAAACAAGATCCTGAATATGAAGAGCCAACAATCTCTTGATGTGGGCGTTTTATTTTTATGGACCATAATAGTCGCTAAAATGTTTAAAACATAATGGCAGATTTTTTTTTTTGAAAAATTTAATTGAATTTTTATTATAAAAGACGTTTACTTCCACCAACAGGGTTTGGCGAATTATTTATATATTTATTTTTTATAAAGCATTTCCTAAGCAAGAGAGACAGCATATCTGGAAGTGGGCCGTTTAAAAACATAGACAAATAGTATATAGATCGTTTAAAAAGTTAAAAAATTAAATGCAATTCTTTCGAAAAAATTTTATTAAAGCAGCAAGATTGTAGCTCTTAAAACTTGGTACGTACGTGGTTTGGAATTTAATTTTACTTTTGTTTTATAAAGCATCTCACTTGTAAGAGAGCCAACATATCTGGATGTAGGCCGGCTCTTTTTAAAGACATAATTTAAGTCGTTTAAAAGTTAAGAATTGAGAAAAAATTTCGGAAAATTTGAATAATAGAACAAGATTGTAACTTTTGTAACTTTGTACCTACGGTGTTTGGTAACTTATTTAGAATTTTATTTCATATAGCAAGTCCTATATAAGAGAGCCAACATATCTTGATGTGAGCCGTTTCATTTTATGCACCTTAATTAGGTCGCTAAAATGTTTTAAAAATAATGTAGTTTTTTTTTTATTTTAACTCTTTTACCTTTGCACCTACGGGGTTTGGGAATTTATTTATATTTGTATTTTATAAAGCATTTCCTAAGCAAGAAAGACAGCTATCTTGGATGGGTGCGTTTAAACATAGACCAATATTAGATCGTTAAAAAGTTAAAAAATAATGCATTTCTTTCGGAAAATTTTATTAAAGCAGAAAAATTGTAGCTCTTATAACTTGGTACGTACGTGGTTTGGGAATTAATTGTTACTTTTGTTTTATAAAGCATCTCCCATGTAAGAGAGCCAACATATCTGGATGTAGGCCGGCTCATTTTAAAGACAATTTAAGTCGTTTAAAAGTTAAGAATCGAGAAAAAAAATCGGAAAATTTGAATAAAGGAACAAGATTGTAATTCTTCTAACTTAATACCTACGGGGTTTGGGAATTTGTTTAAAATTTTATTTCATAAAGCAAGTCCTGAATAAGAAAGCTAACATATCTTGATGTGGGCCGTTTTATTTTATGGACCATAATTAGGTCGCGAAAATGTTTTAAAAATAATGGAGTTTTTTTTTTTTTTTGAAAAATTTTATTAAAGAAAGTTTTTTTTTAAATTTTTTTTTCTTTTGACCTACGGGTTTTGGAATTTATTTATGGTTTGTTTTTTATTAAAGTATTTCCTAAGGCAAGAGAGACAGCAATATCTGGGTGTGGGCTGTTCAAAAAACATAGACCAATATTAGATCGTTAAAAGTTAAACAATAAGCGCGCCATGTTTCTATTCGGAAAAAATTTTAATGTATTAATGAAGCAGCAAGTCTTCGGGTAGCGATCTAACATTATAACTTGGTACGTACGTGTTTGGAATTTAATTTTACTTTTGTTTTATAAAGCATCTCACTTGTAAGAGAGCCAACATATCTGTATGTAGGCCGGCTCATTTTAAAGACATAATTTAAGTCGTTTAAAAGTTAAGAATTGAGAAAAAATATTGGAAAATTTGAATAAAAGAACAAGATTGTAACTCATGTAACTTTGTACCTACGGTGTTTGTTTACTTATTTAGAGTTTTATTTCTTATAACTTGTCCTAAATAAGAGAGCCAACATATCTTGATGTGAGCCGTTTCATGTTATGCACCTTAATTAGGTCGCTAAAATGTTTTAAAAATAATGTAGTTTTTTTTTGGAAAATTTGATTAAAGAAGCTTTATTTTAACTCTTTTACCTTTGCACCTACGGGGTTTGGGAATTTATTTTATATGTAATTTATATAAAGCATTTCCTTAAGCAAGAAAGACCAGATATCTTGATTTGTGGGCGGGTTTAAAAAACATTAGACCAATATTAGATCGTTAAAAAGTTTAAAAAATAAATGCATTTCTTTCGGAAAATTTTTTCGGAGAACTCAAGCCTGCTTGCGGTCTGCTTTAGTCCAAGCGTTGGCAATGGAATTAATTACTTTTGTTTTCACATTCCCATTGCTTATGTTAGAGAGCCAACATATCTGGATGTAGGCCGGCTCATTTTAAAGACAATTTAGGTCGTTTAAAAGTTAAGAATTGAGAAAAAAATTCGGAAAATTTGAATAAAGGAACAAGATTGTAATTCTTCTAACTTAATACGTACGGGGTTTGGGAATTTATTTAGAATTTTATTTCATAAAGCAAGTCCTGAATAAGAGAGCCAACATACCTTGATGTTGGCCGTTTTATTTTATGGATCATAATTAGGTCGCGAAATTGTTTTAAAAATAATGTTTTTTTTTTTTTTTTTTTGAAAAATTTGTTTAAAGAAGCTTTATTTTAACTCTTTTACCTTTGCACCTACGGGGTTTGGGAATTTATTTATATTTGTTTTTTATAAAGCATTTCCTAAGCAAGAGAGACAGCATATCTGGATGTGGGCTGTTTAAAAACATAGACCAATATTAGATCGTTAAAAAGTTAAAAAATAATGCAATTCTTTCGAAAATTTTTATTAAAGCAGCAAGATTGTAGCTCTTATAACTTGGTACGTACGTGGTTTGGAAATTTAATTTTACTTTTGTTTTATAAAGCATCTCCCATGTAAGAGAGCCAACATATCTGAATGTATCTCGTGCTCATTTAAAGACACATTTAAGGCGTTGAAAGTTAAAGAATTGGAGAAAAAAATCGGAAAATCTTGAACCGAGGAACATGATTGTAATTCTTGTAACTTGATACCTACGGGGTTTAGGAATTTATTTAGAATTTTATTTCTGAAAACAAGTCCTGAATAAGAGAGCCAACATATCTTGATGTGGGCCGTTTTATTTTATGGACCATAATTAGGTCGCTAAAATGTTTTAAAAATAATGGATTTTTTTTTTTAAAAATTCAATTAAAGAAGCTTTATTTTAACTCTTTTACCTGGTGCACACGGGGTTTGCGAGAATTTATTTATATTTGTTTTTTGTAAAGCATTTCCTAAGCAACGAGAGAGAGCATATCTGGCATGTGCGGCCGTTAAAACATTCGGCCAAACCATTAGATTATTAAAAAGTTAAAAAATAATGCAATTCTTTCGGAAAATTTTTAATTAAAGCAGCAAGATTGTAGCTCTTATAACTTGGTACGTACGTGGTTTGGGAATTTAATTTTACTTTTGTTTTATAAAGCATCTCCCATGTAAGAGAGCCAACATATCTGGATGTAGGCCGGCTCATTTTAAAGACAATTTAAGTCGTTTAAAAGTTAAGAATTGAGAAAAAATTTCGGAAAATTTGAATAAAGGAACATGATTGTAATTCTTGTAACTTGATACCTACGGGGTTTGGGAATTTATTTAGATTTTTTTTTTTTGAAAAATTTGATTAAAGAGAGCCAACATATCTTGATGTGGGCCGTTTTATTTTATGGACCATAATTAGGTCGCTAAAATGTTTTAAAAATAATGGAGATTTTTTTTTTTAAAAATTTAATTAAAGAAGCTTTATTTTAACTCTTTTACCCTTGAATTGACGTTTTTTAATGAATTTATATTTGTTTTTTATAAAAGCATTTTCCTAAGCAAGATAACCACCTTATTTGGATGGGGCCCTTTTAAAAACATAGACCAATATAAAATCGTTAAAAGGTTAAAAAAATAATGCAATTCTTTCGAAAATTTTATTAGCACGCAGTTGTAGCTCTTAAAACTGGGTTAACGTACCCCGGTTTTGGGTTTTTTTGGGAAATTTTAAATTTTTTTTACCTTTTTTTTTTTTTAATTTGTTTTATAAAGCGTATCTCACATGTAAGAGAGCCAACATATCTGGATGTAGGCCGGCTCTTTTTAAAGACATAATTTAAGTCGTTTAAAAGTTAAGAATTGAGAAAAAATTTCGGAAAATTTGAATAATAGAACAAGATTGTAACTTTCGTAACTTTGTACCTACGTTTTTGGTAACTTATTTAGATTATTTCATATAGCACGTTCCTATATAAGAGACGCCAACATATCTTGATGTGAGCCGTTTCATTTTATGCACCTTAATTAGGTCGCTAAAATGTTTTAAAAATAATGTAGTTTTTTTTTTTATTTTAACTCTTTTACCTTTGCACCTACGGGGTTTGGGAATTTATTTATATTTGTATTTTATAGCATTTTCTAAACAAGAAAGACAGCATATCTGGAAGTGTGCCGTTTAAAAACATAGACCAATATTAGATCGTTAAAAAGTTAAAAAATAATGCATTTCTTTCGGAAAATTTTATTAAAGCAGAAAAATTGTAGCTCTTATAACTTGGTACGTACGTGGTTTGGGAATTTAATTTTACTTTTGTTTATAAACATTTCGAATCAATATCTGGATGTAGGCCGGCTCATTTTAAAGACAATTTAAGTCGTTTAAAAGTTAAGAATTGAGAAAAAAAATTGGGAAAATTTGAATAAAGGAACAAGATTGTAATTCTTCTAACTTAATACCTACGGGGTTTGGGAATTTGTTTAAAATTTTATTTCATAAAGCAAGTCCTGAATAAGAAAGCTAACATATCTTGATGTGGGCCGTTTTATTTTATGGACCATAATTAGGTCGCGAAAATGTTTTAAAAATAATGGAGTTTTTTTTTTTTTTTTTTGAAAAATTTGATTAAAGAAGCTTTATTTTAACTATTTTACCTTTGCACCTACGGGGTTTGGGAATTTATTTATGTTTGTTTTTTATAAAGTATTTCCTAAGCAAGAGAGACAGCATATCTGGATGTGGGCTGTTTAAAAACATAGACCAATATTAGATCGTTAAAAAGTTAAAAAATAATGCAATTCTTTCGAAAATTTTTATTAAAGCAGCAAGATTGTAGCTCTTATAACTTGGTACGTACGTGGTTTGGGAATTTAATTTTACTTTTGTTTTATAAAGCATCTCACTTGTAAGAGAGCCAACATATCTGGATGTAGGCCGGCTCATTTTAAAGACATAATTTAAGTCGTTTAAAAGTTAAGAATTGAGAAAAAATTTCGGAAAATTTGAATAATAGAACAAGATTGTAACTTTTGTAACTTTGTACCTACGGTGTTTGGTAACTTATTTAGAATTTTATTTCATATAACACGTCATAAATAAGAGAGCCAACATATCTTGATGTGAGCCGTTTCATTTTATGCACCTTAATTAGGTCGCTAAAATGTTTTAAAAATAATGTAGTTTTTTTTTTTGGAAAATTTGATTAAAGAAGCTTTATTTTAACTCTTTTACCTTTGCACCTACGGGGTTTGGGAATTTATTTATATATGTATTTTATTAAAGCATTGCTAAAGCAAGAAAGACAAGCATATCTGGATGAGGGCTGTTTAAAAACAAGACCAATATTAGATCGTTAAAAAGTTAAAAAATAATGCATTTCTTTCGGAAAATTTTATTAAAGCAGAAAGATTGTAGCTCTTATAACTTGGTACGTACGTGGTTTGGGAATTTAATTTTACTTTTGTTTTATAAAGCATCTCCCATGTAAGAGAGCCAACATATCTGGATGTAGGCCGGCTCATTTTAAAGACAATTTAAGTCGTTTAAAAGTTAAGAATTGAGAAAAAAATTCGGAAAATTTGAATAAAGGAACAAGATTGTAATTCTTCTAACTTAATACCTACGGGTTTGGGAATTTATTTAGAATTTTATTTTCATAAAGCAAGTCCTGAATAAGAAAGCTAACATATCTTGATGTGGGCCGTTTTTATTTTAATGGATAATTAATTAGGGTAAGCGAAATTGTTTTAAAAAAATGTTTTTTTTTTTTTTTTTTTTTTGAAAATTTATTTTTAAAGAAGTTTTATTTAAACTCTTTTACCTTTGCACCTACGGGTTTGGCCGAATTTATTTATATTTGTTTTTTTATAAAGTATTTTCCTAAGCAAGAGAGACAGCATATCTGGATGTGGGCTTTTTTTTTAATTAATGAACAATATTTAGATCGTTAAAAAGTTAAAAAATAATGCAATTCTTTCGAAAATTTTTATTAAAGCAGCAAGATTGTAGCTCTTATAACTTGGTACGTACGTGGTTTGGAAATTTAATTTTACTTTTGTTTTATAAAGCATCTCCCTTGTAAGAGAGCCAACATATCTGAAGATAGGCCGGTTCATTTTAAAGACATAATTTAAGAGCAGTTTAAAAGTTTAAGAATGAGAAAACAAATTCGGAAAAGTTGAATAAAGGAACATTGATTGTAATTCTTGTAACTTGATACCTACGGGGTTTAGGAATTTATTTTAGAATTTATATTTCTGAAAACAAGTCCTGAATAGAGAGCCAAACATATCTTTTGATGTGGGCCGTTTTTAATTTTAATCGGACCATAATTAGGTCGCATAAAATGTTTTACAAATAATGATTTTTTTTTTTAAAATTCAATTAAAGAAGCTTAATAAATTTTAAACTCTTTAACCTTTGCACCAACGGGTTTGGAATTTAATTTTATACTTGTTTTTATAAAGGCATTCCTGAAGCAAGAGAGAGCATGATCTGGATGTGGGCCGTTTAAAACATAGCACCATATTAGATCGTTAAAAAGTTAAAAGATAATGCAATTCTTTCGAATTTTTCATTAAAGCAGCAAGATTGTAGCTCTTATAACCTGTTACGTACGTAGCTAGGAAATTGAATGTTGCTGCTGTTTTCCTAATATAAAGTTTCTCTGTAAGAGACTAAATATAATGACGTTCCTATTTTCCTCATAAAGACATAATTTTTAAGTCCACTCATAGTAAAAAAAATTGAAGAAAATTCGGAAAATATTTGAATAAAAGAACAAGATTGTAACTTTTGTAACTTTGTACCTACGGTGGTTTTGGTAACTGATTTAGCATTTTATTTCATATTAACACGTCCCAAATAGAGAGCCAACATTATCCTGATGTGAGCCGTTTCATTTTATGCACCTTTAAATTTAGTCGTAAAATGTTTTAAAATAATGTAGTTTTTTTTTGGAAATTTGATTAAAGAAGCTTTATTTTATTCTCTTCTAACTTAATACCTACGGCGTTTGGGAATTTATTTATATTTTTCTTTATAAAAGTCATTTATACTCAAGGAAGAGAGACACAATATTTGGATGGGGGGGGTTTAAAAAAAATAGACCAATATTAGATCGTTTAAAAAGTTAAAAAATAATGCATTTCTTTCGGAAAATTTTATTAAAGCAGAAAGATTTAAGCTCTTATAACTTGGTACGTACGTGGTTTGGGAATTTAATTTTACTTTTGTTTTATAAAGCATCTCCCATGTAAGAGAACCAACATATCTGGATGTAGGCCGGCTCATTTTAAAGACAATTTAAGTCGTTTAAAAGTTAAGAATTGAGAAAAAAATTCGGAAAATTTGAATAAAGGAACAAGATTGTAATCCTTCTAACTTAATACCTACGGGGTTTGGGAATTTATTTAGAATTTTATTTCATAAAGCAAGTCCTGAATAAGAAAGCTAACATATCTTGATGTGGGCCGTTTTATTTTATGGACCATAATTAGGTCGCGAAAATGTTTTAAAAATAATGTAGTTTTTTTTTTTTTTTTGAAAAAATTGATTAAAGAAGCTTTATTTTAATTTTTTTACCTTTGCACCTACGGTGGGAATTGATTTATATTTGTTTTTTATAAAGTATTTCCTAAGCAAGAGAGACAGCATTTCTGGATGTGGGATGTTTAAAAACATTGACCAATATTAGATCGTTAAAAAGTTAAAAAATAATGCAATTCTTTCGAAAATTTTTATTAAAGCAGCAAGATTGTAGCTCTTATAACTTGGTACGTACGTGGTTTGGAAATTTAATTTTACTTTTGTTTTATAAAGCATCTCCCATGTAAGAGAGCCAACATATCTGAATGTAGGCCGGCTCATTTTAAAGACATAATTTAAGGCGTTTAAAAGTTAAGAATTGAGAAAAAAATTCGGAAAATTTGAATAAAGGAACATGATTGTAATTCTTGTAACTTGATACCTACGGGGTTTGGAAATTTATTTATATAACAATTTTTTTTCTGAAAACAAGTCCTCAATAAGAGAGCCAACGTATCTTGATGTATGCCGTTTTATTTTATGGACCATAATTAGGTCGCTAAAATGTTTAAAAATAAATGTAGGTTTTTTTTTTAAAAAATTCAATTAAAGAAGCTTTATTTTAACTCTTTTACCTTTGCACCAACATTGTTTGGGAATTTATTTATATTTATTTTTTATAAAGCATTTCCTAAGCAAGAGAGACAGCATATCTGGATGTGGGCCGTTTAAAAACAGAGACCAATATTAGAGGTTTAAAATATAAAAAATAACGCAATTATATTGAAACTTCGAAAAATTTTTATTAAAGCAGCAAGATTGTAGCTCTTAAAACTTGTACGTACGTGGTTTGGGAATTAAATTTACTTTTGTTTATAAAGCATTTCACTTGTAAGAGAGCCAACTTATCTGGATGTAGGCCGGCCTCTTTAAAGACATAATTTAAGTCGTTTAAGTTAAGAATTGAGAAAAAATTTCGGCAAAATTCTGAATTAATAGAACAAGAGTTGTAACTTTTTGTAACTTTGTCCATCTCTCTCTG
>JABUQX010081309.1:0-37403 GCA_015478945.1 Trachelipus rathkii | reverse complement strand
AATAAATAATAGACATTAATAAAGCATTTTCCCAAATTTAATTAACTCAATAATAAATAATATGAGTAATAATAATAATAAATAAATATAATAATAATAATAATAACTTTTGTTTCTTTTTGTATGCAAACTTTTGTATTAAACTATTAATTTTGATTGGTATATTCGTAACATATCACAAATCACTCTAGACCCACAAAAGTACTTTAAATATGTGTAAGATTGGTATTACCAATTAGTAAGTTTAGAGTAATATAAGAGTTCGCAATAATTACTTTTATAGCGATTATATGTAAGTTTGCTTAAGTATAATGTATCATTGACATATTAGTATTCCAGATGTAATATTAGGCTTAGTTTTATTAATGGAGTCACACTAATGATGCTACGTAATATATATATATATAATGATATATATAGATATATATTGAAATAATAAGGTTATAATTAAAGCTATATATATATAATATATATATACTAATATTCTTTGTAGTAATATATATGTAGATTTAACAGAACACTATCACAAGATATTAAACCTTATTCAAAAATTTGTTATAAATATTCTATACAGATAGTTATACTACGAGGACTCTACTTTTTAGTCTTAGGTTCTGAACTATCTCATTTTTATTAAAAGATATAAACTTACATTACTTACCTACATCAAGCCAAGTGCCTATATATATATACTATATATAAAAGTTTAGCCTCTATATACTTAGTAGTATACTATGAGACATGCACCGTAAACCTAGATGTATATTTATAAGTTTATTATATATAATTTATATATATATAGGTATAATATTAGTATTAATATTATATTATAGTATTAATAGTATATATGTTAGATAGAGTAAATGACTGTCCGAGGAGAGTAATTTTGGCGAGAGGCTAGTAGATGAAGTACCGTAGTATGAGGCCGGAGTATAATAATAGAATAAATAATATATTGTAATTATATACCGTAGTACCCCTGAGGGTAAAGTACCGGAAGAGTCTTACGGCCTGAGAGTAAATTGAAAATTTCCATTTATACTTTACCTTATATTAATATATTATAATTATATATTATATATTAGATTAATAATTATATATATATATATGTATAGTATTTTTAATATATAATTAATATATAGTATATATATATTATATTAATTATATTATAAGTGAGTGGAAAATACATGATTAATATAATCGAAGTTGTGAATTTTTAGTTGGCATTTATATAATGATACTAATTATTGTTAAAGATAAATCATACTTAAAAGAAATTAGCCTACTATATCATATTACGAATCCCTCGTCGTCGTTGAGCGATCTTTCAGCTAGATTCAGAACAGCAGTAGCTGATGTCAGAATTAAAAAAGCATTTTTAAGCATTGAGGACGCGAGGAAAAAACGCTACGTCTACACTAATCGACTTCACCTCTTAGAACAGATGAGGCGCTAAAACACTCCGAAAAATTAGAGATTGATGTGCACGAATGCGCACGTCGACAATTCAAGGCGCGTAAACCTAAATCTGGAGGCAAATGAGGTTAAAGAGACATTTTCGCTTCAGCAATTCTGACCTTGACAATATAACCAAGCAGGCGGGGAGATTAATTTACTGCAAAAGAAAGGGAATTCACAGTATTGATACTAATATGTGTAACTTTACAGGCGACTGCAATATTCAACCGATTGAATTAACACACGCCAACGAGATCATACTATGCGAAAGAAAGGAATATTAATAAGGCACTTATAGATGGCACCAGTCATATGTAAGTTGAACATGAAGAGAGCAAGCAATGAGTATATAATTCTGACATCTATACGGAGCCGATAATAGAAAGTGGAGCATTCTCTGACGAGAGACTTTAAAACAACTTGAGAAAAAACTCATGATATCTAAAGCATGTGGACTGGAGTCTAAAGAAGCAACGGACAGAGATATGTTCCTGCGAACTCCCTATGCTCGTATTCTGGTGAAACGATAAGGCGGTTGTGCAGGCATCTTGAGGCAACCAATAAAATACAATGACAAAAACACTTTGCTTAATCTCATTTGCTATCCCTACGAAGCAGAGTCTAAACTTAATGATAAGAGATTGAACCTCTGTCAGACCCTAAACAACTGTTTGAAATAACTGATAAACAAAGATTTGGGAAATTAATGATAGAAGAAGCACAGAAAATTCATTTCAAAATTGGGGACATGATTGATGTGGGACAATCTGCCATTTTCTTCTGTTGTGAACACTTCAAATGTCGGTTGAATTCTTAAGAGATTAATAAACATCACCGAGAATATGTCTGCCGAAAACCTGGGACTTTGAAACTATCAAATTAGATGAGAGTTACCAAGTCACGCAATGTTTGATGGTAGCTTAGTTGTTCAAGAAAGAAAGCTTATTCCACAAATATATAAAAGGGTATACTCCACAAAATGATTCTTTACGTACCAGTCACATGGCGTATAATTGGAGGACTATACATTCCCTCAAAATTGTTGTGAACTCCAATGAATGAGCTATCTAAGCAAAGTACACATAACCAGAGCGTATTCGCGTGGATTTCCAATATGGCCACTCATATATTCGTATATCGATATGAGTTATGAGGGCACTTTTATAAGTATGGTCAGGAGGGCATTGGATTGCAGATTTAAAAGATTTTCAAAGTAAGAGAAAATTAATGTAATGTGTGGATAAGAAGAAAAAGTCCAAGGATTGATAGTCTTAAGTGAGTAAAAGGTCATATGAGAAATATAAACAGAATAAAATATTAATGTCTGACAGCAAGAAGGTGTCAAGGGAACCCCTTAAGAGCTGATGGATTTATATATACATATAATGAAAATATTCATAGTGGCTTGGTTCTAGTGGTACAGTAACATTAATAGTGAGCTAAAAGGCTCACTTACCGGCTAACGGCAAACATTAGACAGGAACAGGGCTCAGTGTTTGCAAAATAGCCGACCAGGTGTTATAAAATGAACGACACTACATATGTGATATGACGTCATCTTATTATCATATGATGTCTAAAGCTAGTAATAGCCAATAACTGAACTTATGTTCCTCCAAAACTAAATTTACAAGATTTTAAATTTCTGTCCTTTATGTAGGGAACTATTGTAAGGCTTAGTCATTGATGTATGTAAATACGCAGAACGATGTGGCAAAATAACGTTTGCCAACACAGTAAAATTACTTTGGAAAACTTCCAAATATCTAAACTTTGCCAATACACCAGAGCTTATTTCCAAGATGTGGATATGAGCGAAGATGGAATTACACATGAGTTCATATAGGGCAACAGGGAAAACATAGATGAGAAGAAAACACAAATGCATTCTAGCAGATATATATTTATCTTATTTACTTTCTTACATCGAATCTCAATCTAGCTATCTTAAATGCAAATCACTGGAAGGTAATGAATATCAATTAGCACTTTGCCTACAACCATTTGAAGATATTAACGTGATACTCCGCAAAAGCTCCTATGATGATTGTAGATTTTATCGCTTTTGCAATACCTGCAGTTAATGCATTGCAAAATATTTAGGCACACAACTTGGAACAAAAGGATCTAATGAACGGAGAGGTATCCAAAAACTTAAGCAAAGATCAGACTTAGTTCAATGTCTGAGGTATATAGATCCCATTACCGAATTGGAATAAGTTCTCTAATAATGAACGTCCTTTTGGATATTGCCGATTCCATCATTAATAAAGTGAGAGAAACTTTATGTCTCTGCAACACGTCTTTGCGTAATTATCTTGAGCCTCAACATTGAGATTTCGTCGAAAGAGGCAATGTAAGATCGTCGTTATGGATATTATTAAAGCATACTTCACATAGACTTATTAGAACCACGAAAACTTTTAATGTTTCAAAAACAAAAGTAAGTTAATAACTTTGTCTAAGCATAAAAAGCGAAGCGTAAAAAAGAGAAATATTACATTGAGAGTATCAGATATTCTGATTACAAGATGAGTGAGGTTCAACATAGTGGAATAATGAGAGTGCTACCGCTATAATACAGATTCACATGTGAGAAGCATCGCACACACATAAAACTAGCAGATCTTTGAGATAAGGTATAATCTAAATAAACAAAGATTTATTCGTAGGAGTAGAGAGTGCTTTTTGATTGACATTTGTCTAGTCCCACCATTAAGAGATGAAGAATAGAAGCGCTATGATAACTCGAAATTCAACACCAATGTGGGGCTAACTGATCCAAAACAAGCCAGAAATTGACAGTTAAGATGCAACACGAGTAGCAAAAAGAGACCAACACTGGAGAATTGGATAGAGATCAGCAATTATTAAAACTAACTGTGATAACATAATTTTAGTCTCTCGCATTTCGCGAGCACAGTAATATTTAAGAGAACACGAATGAGCACAGGGAAGCATCGTATTGGACAATATATGGGAACATTAGTGTGATGTGTTTGGAAAGAAGGGAGTATAAAAAGACCGTATCTCAATTCCTGAGTACTATCAACATTCCACTCGAGTAATATAGCTAGGAAAATATCTGCAGCTTCATTTCCCTATATCAATCATAGTCAGAGTATGATGGAGAGAAGCAGTAGAAAGTTTATTTGACGCAAAGAGAAGAGCAGTGTATAATAGTCAAATTAACATGTAAAAGGAATCTCCCCTCGTGCTACCTCCAACCTATAAGCTGAATCACTCCTGTGTTCATCCTCAATAATTAAGAGCATCTTTAATAATGTTTTTTAACATATAATAGAGATGGTTGAACTAAATAGCAATACATATTAAAGGCTATTAATCTTTTCCTTTCACTGACTTTTTGTTTAACAATAAAATGGTGTAATTAATCTTATATTTCTCAAAAAATTCTATTGTGATATCTCTATACAAGCATCGATAACAAAGCGGCTACATTTGCTATGACACCAGCTCTGAAGCTGATGCTCTAAATTATTAGTGTACATATAGTTTCATAAACTAACGAGGCTACTAGCTTCATTATAACTACGATATATATATATATATATCATTATATATATCATTATCACTAAATAGAAACAAATAAAAAAAATTCACACATAATACACCCAACATAGTTATAACGTAATAAATATTTATATATATAAATATATATATTATATTATATATATATATTATATATATATTATATATATATAAATATATATATATATATATAGTATATGTAATTAATATATATATAATATTAATATATATATGATTATTCAAAATGCTTTTAGCTATCGACAAATACGTTATCACTTTATAATAATTTATATTCAGGAATTGTATTTCTCTTAAGAGAGAGGGTTTGGTCTTTATTTAGGTACAGATATAGGCATTATAGTATAATTATTATAATAAGGATTTTCTTTATTGTCCAAATTATATCATTTTATACACCTAATTTATCTGAGTATATAGTCATATTATTATTTAATTATGAGCAAAATAATATATCAAAAGGTAATATTATTTTGTCATGTAGGGGGCGTTAGGTTTACAGTTTTGAGATTATAGGTTCCACTAGGGACCTCAGTGTCTAAAGTGCTAATTTCAAAATTATTTATATATAGATGCACAGCTATTATAGTTAAATAAATTTGGAGGTCACGAATATAGAGAGAACAACCATATTAAACACAATATAATAAAAAATATTAAATTATAAATAAATGTTATAAATAATATAGAGAAATTCACCTAAAATATATAGAAAGAGTTTAATTAAGTTAGTGTGACATTTGACTTAAAAAATGTATCAATCTTAACAAGAAATATAAAACCAAAAAATGAGGCTATTGAGTACAAAGACTATTATGACTGCTTACACACTAATCACAATATTCTTTACACTTGGTTTTTAATGTATCGATCTCAGTGTCATTTTAGAACAATCCTTCACGAGGACGTAAACAGCATATTTTATGTGATACATATAAAATGTCTCGAGTATAATTAACTTTATTCACAATGAGATTATTATGCCTAGTTTATCATTTTCAAACAACTTTCACGTCAAAATATAGAGTTCTCCAAGAGGGCCGGAGAGAGAGGCCGAGAGAGGACCCTAGTTGGTGTCTACCCGTGCTCCGTGGAGCCGCGAGAGATTCTAAGAAAGGCCACTGGAACTCCGGCACAAGCGCGGAGCCCGGAAACGCCCATAGAGATGATCCGGTGCAGTTCCCTAAATTCTTATATTTTTAATTTTTTCCTTATATATATTACCTTGAGTTTTCATCTTTAATACATATATGTATATACTATATCCCTTAAAGGTTATGTGCATATTTTAATTCAGAAAATAATACAATTCTTTATTTTAGTATGATATTAGTTTTTGAATGATTATATATATTTCTGCGTTGACGGAACTTTATATACTACATTTGTTTATTGTGTTATAATAATAAGAATAAAAATAATTCTATATTTTATTATTTTTATAATATAATTTAATAAGTATATAATTTTATGAGATATATGTTAAGAATATAAATAGATAAATGATAAAAATATTATATAAACTACCCTTAACCAAATATTCATTATAAACATTTAAATTGAAAAAATTATAATGAAAAATTTAGAAAAATAATTCTGGAAAAAATATATAATTTACAAAGCAATTACACACCATGTACTATTTCTACATGAGAAAATAAACTTTTAAAAATTTTATAAAATCAACTTAATTAAAAGAAAATCATCAGATTTTAAGTTTTAAAATTTTAAAGTTTAAAAATTTAATATCTTATTGCGAATTAAATAGTAAACTTCGGTAAGGTTATGGTATACTATCCATCTTGAAACAATTAAATAAAAGTTTAAAAGAAAGCTCCTTTATTCGACAGAACTAATAAATCTAATAGAAAAGACTAATCAATATTACATCAACAGGTAAATAATTAGTGATAAAATAAATAATAACTTAATTGATTTACCAAATCTGGTGTATACTATTATTATTATTATTATTATTATTTATTATTATTTTATTATTATTATTATATATATTAATATATTATTGATAATGTATTATTAGTAAATATTATATTTATATATTATATTATTAAGCATATATATAGATATTTTATAATATATATTAATTTATATATATATTAATAGTATATATATATGATATATATTATATTTAATTAATATATAAAGTATATATATATATATAATATATTATATATATATAGTATATATATATAAGTATATATTATATATACTATAATATAGTATATATATTTATATAATATATCATATATATGTATATATATATAATTATACTATAGTATATAAATAGTATATATAGTATATACATATATATTATAGTAATATGATATAATATAATATACCTACCCGTGTAAAAACATCTAGCTACGCCACTGATAAATAATATATATATAGAGTATATAATATATATATAGATATATATAATATAATTATATTTAATTGTTATATATAATAGTATATTTACCGTATATATATTATAATAGTATGATTATATAGATAATATTAAATATATAGTATAATGATATAGATATTATATTATATATTAAGTTCGGTTGTCCTGCCGCCTTGCAGTTTGCCCTAGTTAGCCTAGCGTTAAGAGGGACCGTGACCTCCCCCAATGAACCCCTCCCCCCTGAAAGAGGTTGAAATTCGAAAACTTGCTTAACCCTATAGCTTTAGCTACTTTCGGGTTTTTGAGACTGGGAAAACGCCCATATATATATAAATATATATATATATATATATATATATATATGATTAATTAAATAGTATTATGGAAGGTATATTTATTAAAACAGCACTATATATATTCTAATATATATGTATGTTACTATTAGATATTTATATTATAGTATATATATACTAAATTTTTGAAAATAACATGATAACGAAAGGAAAACCTGAAGATAAAGTCGACAGTGAAATATAATGATAACTATTAATTATATATAGTAAAGCGTGCTCGTTTTATGATATTTGTTTTCGTTCGTGAATGTTTGTACATTGCTCTTATTATGTTGAATGTATAAGAATAAAAAGCAAATCCGTTGAGTGAGCGCATTTATCTCATATTTACTACCCGCCTATACTAGTGAAAGGAAAGGGGAAAAAAACAAGTTTTTAATTTTCTTTAAAAATTTGTTTTTATGAACTAAATATTCGAGTCGACATTCGCATCAGAAAAAGAAATGAAAAACTGTTTGTAAACTTCTAAGAATCTCCATCAATTTTATGTATCGTGAGAGCTAAAAGCAAATATAATAAAATTACAAAAAAAAAAGTTTGCTAGAAATTTCGGGATTCAATTATTTACATAAATAAGATTTATAAAAAATGGAAAAAGAGGAATGTAGATGTATATTATGTATGTAATAAAGAAAAAATAAATATTGTTTTTAATTTTGTTTCGATTAAAAATTTTAATATATATATATATATATATATATGTATATAATATATATAGTATATATATATATATTATTATAAAGGTAACGCTCTTCTTGAAGAAGATGGATAGGTATAAGTATATATAGTATATATATATATATATGAGTAATATATAGAATATGATAAATAGGTAATATAAATGGTAGAGATATAAATGATAGATATAAAGAGAATTTACACTTTGTAGAATTATTAAACATCATGTATATATATAGTATGATTATAAAAAATATATATATATTATATATCACAATTATAGATAGTTATATTATATTATAGTAGTTATATAGTAGACTATATATAATACTATATATATAATAATCGAATAAAAATAAAAACATTACTGTGTTGGTTCTAATATATATATATATATATATCTCAGCACGAGTAATAAAGTAATGGTATTTAATATAGTTGAAAACCACGGCTATGATTAAAACACAAGACATTGCGTAATCTGGAAATGGATCATTTCAAAAAATACTCGAGACTAGTAGTTATGCGAATAATCTCTTTGTAAGTAAAGCTTCTTTTATGATAGGTTTACATATATATGAAATTCCACAGCTTAATACCAGTATTATTATTTTTTTAAATCTAGAATTCTTATTGAATTTTGTTGTTTTTTTAAAGTCTCTTGAGTCCTATATCAATCCCACACCGGAAGATGAAGGAATTGAGACAGAAGTGACATTTTTGAATATTGTTTTAGAAATAAATGAGGGATATTGTTTATGAAAGAGGGAATTGTGTTCCAGACTAGGGACATTGAAGAAGTTAATATTATGAATTGAGCATAATGTTGTTAAGGTCTTGGTGTTAAAGAACTGAATGTTACATAGGGATGTGTCTTGGATTTTAAAAGACTAGTTATCTCTGATCCCTTCCTTAAATGGAGATTTTTGTAATACAAAGAAAAAAGTGTTATTACAATATGACGTGAATGGAGGAGAAAGTGATGCACAGAATATCATGCATAGAATGGAGGAGATGAAATTACATCGTAGAATTATAGTCATAAGAAATGAGAGGAGAGAAATGCAAGAACAGTACATCGTGAGCATTGAATGGAGCAATATCCAATAATGTGTAATAATTTTTAAATTTGTCAGGAGACAATGAGGCACTAAGTATGCTTTGACTAGAATCAATATTGAAGTCACAGTATTTAGATAAGAAATAATACTCCCATGAGTAAAGATTACATTCAGTGCACAGACGAAGGGAAATCATATTTAATAAAATAGCTATAAACTGCGTTTCCAGAAGCCCCCGACTGCAAGTCTGCGTGGAGTCAGTTGCCATTATCGGTGCACTATCATGAACGCATACAGTACGGTGATACGTGATATATCCAGCGCCCATGATATTAGCGAGCACTTAACTAGACAACATGTATATACTCAGGTACTAAAATGTCAGCAATGTCAAGTGGTGCCGCCTGTTTGTTGAAATACTCGATTTGGGATATTAGTTATATACGGGCGGGCTGCGGGAGAAGGATACTATGTTTACAAAACAAATTTCTTTTACAAAACAATGTGTCGGAAATGGCTTGCCGAAGGAGATTATTTAAAAAATTTTAGTTAAAATTCACTTTTTTCAACCACATATAATATAACATACTAAATATAGAATCGTAATAATTTCATATAATAGATATAATATAGGTCTAAGAGTATTGTTACGGCAAAATTGTTGCAGAACTGTAGTCCGCGGGGGCGCGGCTCGGGTCGTTTCCAGGTACGTAGGTCACAGCGTGAATAGGGAATGTCTTTATTCAAATCGGAAACACAGAAAGCATTGGCGGCAATTGCTAATGCAAAATTAATTACTTTGCGCTTAAAAAACTTTATAACAGAATTTAATAGTATACATTTTTTTTTCAGATTTTCGATTGCAGCGATGTTCCCGAGCTCAAAGTAATTTTGCACCAGTAAAAACATTCGGCTGTCACGTACGGCTTGTTCTGGAAACGCAGGCCTTTAAAATCTCTGCCTCAACAAAAAATACGAAGAAGTACAACAATCGAGTCAAGTACTGACCATTGAGCGAGTTAAGTGACTCAATTTATAGCACATGTTACTGTACCCTCTCGCCGATGGTGGAAGATGTTTGGAACTGAGCTGGTAAGATGAAAGCATCATAGTGCGATAGGCACTGTCCGGAGAAATTTAGGACTTTATACATCTCTCATATGAATATTGCGTAACGAAAATTTTGAATTGTAAGCTCACAAGAGAGGATAAGAAGGATGTTTACACGGACAAGGATGGAAATGCATGTATAAACTAAACATAACCCCAATTATGTAATAAATATACGCAAATCGAAAAACTATGTATTAAGAATAACCAGGTACAACAAAATACTGATCATAATAAATTATTCTACAGGATTAACCTATGAGCCATGGTCAATCTACTGGAATACCAAAATTTTTTTTAAGATTTCGCAGCAGCCTAGTACCCGTTTGTAGGTTGTTGAGTAAATGTTTATGCGAGAATCAATTAATTAGTTGGTGTGTAGCTTCGCCTATGCTACAACATAATATGCTGTGTTGTATGTGTGGGACTCGAGCAAAGTGCATTTTTGACGTATCGGGAAAGTGGATGAGATTGGCTAGGAAAGCAGTATGGTCGTTGCTGATTGATGGATTCAGGACTGGGATTGATTAGATAATACGCATTTGTGGCCCAAGTGGCGCGTTGTAGTATGTTGAACTGTGGTGGACTCATTGTTGTTAGACTCGCGCGCTTGTTCTCGACTTTATCATGTGGGCCTAATATATGCATGTAAGCTTAACAGCGTGTGAAGTTGCGACTGAGCGAGAATTGTTCGGGGTGAAGCTTGACAAACTGTTATTCGGTGAGCGTGAATAGTAATGATCTATATCTATATATATATATATACTATACGAATACTCTTAGAGTAATATAATATTAGTGTAGGAATCTATATAGTAGATTACGATATAGTAATGCGTACTAAATATATGTGATAATATTTATTTTGTATAACTTAAAATTATATATGTAGGATATATAGTTATATATATAATCTATAAAATTGTTGAATTTTTTCTTTTTCTATTTTGTTTTAACAGCGGTGTCCGGCGACAGGCAGAGGTGATAGTGGAGGCGCAGGAAAGATATAAGATAAATTGTTCTATAAATAGCAGAGTAGATTAAAACTAGAGCTGCGAAAGGAGGATGATCATAGAAAGAAGGGATGGAGAAAAGGTTGGAAATTATTATTGTGTCAGAGCTAAGGTCAAAAGCTTTAATATTCCGTCAGTATCCAGAATAGAATTCAGTTTAAATACCATAAGAAAAGAGGACCGCTCAAGTGTCAGAAAGAAGATAGGGAAAAAGATGACAAGTAAAGATTCGACCTTACGCTACGCGATGGGAAACAGCGAAATGATTAAACAATTAGATGAAAAATTTGTGACAAGGCCATTCCGACATGTTTTGTTAAAAAGATTTGTTTGTAAACATAAGTATTGAGGATGAATAAAGGGATGGAGGGTGCGTTGAACGTGCGCAGAGCCCGCCCGTTTTGATTTAAGATTCGGCGCAAGTCGAAGGATTTAAACCAACAGCACGGCGCCTGATTGCGACGTTTTACGTGAACGTAAAAATGCCAAACGGGGCCCTGGGAAACGATGAGACATGTTGTATGAGGGCGCCCAGGGGATGGAAAATGATGAGAGACAGAGGAAACGAAATGGGCGAATTGGCAGTCGTCAGAGTCGGGTTGGGGCTTTGGAAACGCACGTTTTATTGTAAAGGGAGAGGTGGATACAGAGATTAGGAGGAGACAGGAGAGGGGTGAATCGGGAGTTGGAGCATGGTAAGTCGAAAAATTCGGTTCAAGACCGGAGCCCCGGAACTTTTACGAATACGCGACAGGTAGGCGGAAGGCCGGAAGCTTTTATCTTGCATTAAGCAGGACGCTAAGTCGCGTAGCCCAGGAGCTCAGAGGCTGTGAGATTGGAGTTGTTCCCGAAGGACAACGCTACTGAGGAGGAGGAAAGGTTGGAGAGGGATACGAAAGTTTAGCGACGGGAAGAAAAAACGAGGAAGGAGTGTTACGCGTATTTGATGTTAAGTTAAGGATGATTAGTTAGAGGAAAAGGATATGACCGGAGGACTAGAGGGCATGGCAGAGGCCGGGGAAGAGCCACGCGCGAAAAAGAAAAAAAAAGAGAAAAGAGAAGGAAAGAAAAAAAGGGGGGTAAGGGAGGAAGAGAAGACAAGAAAAAAGGAAAATAAGAGGAAGAAGAGAGGAGAGAGGAAGAAGAGGGAAAGGAAAGAGAAGAAGAAAAGAATAAGAAAGGAAGAAGGAAGAAGAAGAGAGAGGGTAAGGAGAAAAAGGTGTAGAAGAAGAATGAAAGAGAAGAAGAGAAGAAGAAGAAGGGAGAGAGAAGAGAGAGGAGAGAGAGAGCAGGAAGAGAGAAGAGGGAGAAGGGGGAGAGGGGAAAGAGAGAGGAGAGGAGGAGGGGATGAGGAGAAGATGAAAAGAATTGAATGTGAGGGATTTGTGTGAGTGTAAGAGAGTGGTATCATATAACAGTAGGAAGAATGAAGATAGAAACAGCAAGTGCTAAGGGTGGGTAATCGCAGAGAGGAAGGAAGAGGGAGAGTGGGAAGGGGATAGGGGTACGATCCCGTGATAAGGTAGTGATGAGAGTAATATTTATATAACTAGGAAGGAATATATATTATATATATAAGTATTATATATATAGTATAATAGTAGTATATATATATAATAAGGTAATATTATATATTATTATAAAAATGACTAATGTTGATTGAAGAGGTAATTAGTATAGAGTATATATAATAGAGATATATGATTTTTGATTAGTAGTATGACATTTCAGTGTCTTAAATGGTTCGCTTCAGTTTTGCGTTCATATCCACACTCATCCTCCAGACAAAATCTTAGAGACACCAATACTAAATAACTATTATATACACAATACTTAACCACACCACCCCTCTTCTAGACAACTCTTACCATTCCCTTATATCCCTATGTGTGGGGAAAAAATTGGCCGACATCGTAATGTCCTGCGTCGGAAGGCGAGAGTAAGGGTGGTGAGGTAGCTGGGTTGGCTTGAGCCCACCAAAATGCTAGCTTATCCTTTGCCAGGAATGCTAATAGCATGGCTCAGAGAAGGTCGTGATCGCCGTAGAGACCTTCTAATCTTTCGGCAAAAGTGTATGAATCGTATGGGATACATGTGGAATGTCAGATGGCATAAAGGCTCATATTAGGGTGATGTTGGGAGAGAAGAGAGAAGAGGAGAAAGGTGGAAGTGGAACCTGCTCTGGAATGCGTAGAGAGAAACCAGTTAAGTTAGTTGATTGAGATAGCAGAAGATGGAAGAATCGGTGGAAAGCATGGTGTGTGTGTGAAATGTGTTTGATGATTGGGTATTAAAGATTGAAGAGGGGGATAGAAGAGATTTGAAATTCTGATGAGTGACTAGGTGTTAGTAGAGAGCATAGGGATAGATTGATGTGTGTGAGTGCTAGGAATTCTAAAAGTAATTTAAGTTGAATAGGGTAAAAGTTTGTATTGGTTGAGACATATGGTCCATCTGATGTGAATGTTGAAGAGTGCTATTTCTGGGGATAATCTGAATGAATGTTTTGGATGGCGTGAGCTAGGGAGATTTGAGTTTCATTTGGTCACAGTATCTGCCCACACTTAAGGATTTTTGCTTACATGTTGTCACCCCACGTCGCACAGTCCAGAGCCTTATTCAAAGAGGGGGTGTTGTACGCTAAAAAGTTCACTCTCTAGCGCAAAATTACGAAGATGAGCACAGATGCAGGATTTAAAGTGAGGGAGATTAGAATACAGCAGGACATACAGTCAGCTATTGGAAGCAGAATTCCACAGAACGAGAGGTGGCGGGAGAAAGACAGAAGCACCACAGCGAACTAGCCTGGAATTACCAATGATCAAACACAGATACAGAGAATTCCTTGTGCTACGAAGGAGTCGATAAAGGTGGTGGTACGAAATGATAAAGTTCCTACGGAGCACTTGCGCTGGGGGTGCCGTAGTAAAGAGATAACAGTTTTATAAACAGAACCGAATTTATAAGCCTTTGCCTTTGACTACTCGACCCGATCCAAAAGCCAGGTGAAACCCAAAGCCGCCTCCCAGATGATGAGAGCGAGATACTCCATAACAAGGCGGATGAGGCCCTTGTATGAGCTGAACAACTGAGAAGAGGGAAAAAAATCTGCGTGTAGTTCTTAACAGAAAACTCCAGTTTTCTGTTGAGGGCCGCCACTAGCAAAAACCTTGTTGATGAGGTTCAAGGACCAGTTTTTTTGTTATGTTAAGGCCAAGGATGATGTTAGTATTGTCAACAGGAGAGACGAAAGAGAAGCCATCGAAAGAGATATGAAAGATAGATTGCGTTTTAGAGAAGGAGATTTGCAGAAGTAGGGTTTTTTAAAGAAGTTTAATTTCACAATGTTATAGAAACCCCAACCGGAAATTCTAATCCAGATCAGCGAGATAAATTATAGGGTAGAAATATTAAGACGAGAGGCAATTCTAGAAGTAAAAGAAGGAGCAGAATTGCCTCTCGTCTTAATCCTTTCCTATATGATTCTCCCTGGATGAGAGATGACGGAGGAGCTGGATCGGTAGTAGAATTTCCGGATGAGGGTCTCTCAACACTTGTTGAAAATTCAAAATTTCTTTTAAAACCCAATTCTGCAAATTCTCCTTCTCTTAAAAAGCGCATTTCTAACCTGTATCATAACTCTTTCGATGGTGTCTCTCGCTCATCCTTTTGGAACAGATATAAATTCCTTGGACTTTAAACGAATAACAAAAAAAATGTCTTGGAAACTCATCACAACAGGTTGCAAGATATGAGGCAAGGAGAACGGCCTTCAAAGAGAAAAGACTGGGAGTTCTTGTTTAGAGCTACGAGAACAGACAGAGCTTAGTGAGGATTTCCCTCTTCTCAGTTGTTCCAAGCTATACAAGGGCTGCTTCCGCCCTTGTATGGCATGTACTGCTCTACAAATCTAGGGAGGGAGCTTTGGTTTCAACCTAGCTTGGGATGAGAGGTCGAGCAAAGGAAGGCAAGAAGGGGCTATATAAATTGATTCGTGTTTATAAACGGTTTATCTCTATGTCTAACAGGCACCCAGGCGACGGCGAAAGTCGCTCGAGCAAAGCTACTTCTATTGGGCCATGCGTTACACCAGACCTTATGTTAAAAAGAAACCGGGACCGCGCACACCGCCGTCCGTAGCACAAGAAATGCGGTGATAAAGAGATGACAAAGATTCGGCGTGGAGTCGAGTGAGACTGGAGGAAATGATGCTTTATAACAAGTGGGGCCAGCAGGATGGAAGTATGTTGGAGAGAGACTAGTCAGAAGCAAGCCCAAATAGAATAGGAGATAGGAAGTGGAGCGGAAGGAATAGGAAACGAGGTGATGATACCCTTCCGTCAAGCAAGAGGGAAGGCAAATCCAAGTGTGTTGATATTGGGCATAGATTGCCAGAGGGCATTCTCTTTGTTACAACTGTGGTGCTTCCACTTCTTGTTTCGATGCATTCGAGGGCCAATTAAAAGACTGTTATGAAACCGTCTTCTGCCACGAGCCGCACCTCTGGTTTGCATGTGGGAATTGCGTGCTTGCCAATCTTCTAGTATGTCCTGCAGTGATATGGTACCTTCCTATAATCTCCCTCAGCTTTATCTGCATCTGGGCTCTCTGCTAATTTGCTCAATTCTAAGGAGGATGATTCCTGACGTGAAGCTTATTGAGCGTGACTACGGTACCCTTCACTGCCCCCCAGACCTTCTTTAGAATCCCTAAGAGGTTGTGACCCGCATAGCTGACTGTGCAGTTGGGTAAACGGACACTGTAAGAAAAAGTCTAAGGTATGTTATTGTAGGGTTTGGGACAGAAAAACCGGGATAGAATGTTAAACCATACTAAATTGACCAATAAATCCCCGTACTCACCCCATGTCCCAAAATGATTCGTAATTCTCATTTCTCAGAAAGAGAAGATTAAGTAGGCACTCAGGTTGGATTACAACTTGAAAAGGTCACCTAAATAGGCACGGCAGAGGACCCCCGGATTCCCGTCAAATTCAAACGCTCCAGGTGTTGAGATAACGTACTACGTCAGCCCCTTCGTTTATTGGATGGAAGTCCCATAAAACGGAGGTTATCAGTCAGTGTTGGTGGACGGTACTGACCCTAAGGTATTGCTGTTCAGCAAATCAATGACCCGAGTTCCCGCAATATACAGGTACTTTTACCTATATCAAGCGGTTAAAATTTAACTTCTTATAAATAAAGATGCATAGAACACTCACACACAATAATCGTTAACCATAGCTCTCGTAAAAACTAGCAGAGTCACTCATCTCATAAGTCTGGCAAATCTTTCTGTATCCCACTCTCCTCCCATTCCTGTTCCACAACGCACCCACGACACCAAGAGAAAAATAGACACATTTTCACACTCCAAGCACCACTCATTTTCACCGTTTGTTTCGGTCACCCATCCATCTTTGTTTCAATCACAGCTAGCAAAGAAAATTTGCCCTTTCTATTCTACAGATATACATCCAATACCCTTAATCGTCTCTTGCTTCGCGTCAACATTTTATGCCTCTTTGACATTCCATGTATCCATACGATTCATACATTTCGCCGAAAATTATAGAAAGCGCCGCTTACGGCGATCACGACCTTGCCTCTGAGCCATGCAATAGCATTTCCTGGTGTGGGCAAAAGGATAAGAAGTTGAGTGTTGCAGCCAGAGCGCGCGCTTACCGACCACCCCTGCACTTATTTGCCTTCTACGACCAGCAGGGAGCATACCGATGTAGGGAATTTGTTCTCCCCACACATAGGGAATTTAAGAGGAGAACCAGAATAGGTTAGAAGATATGTTGTGTCTAGAAGAGGGTGTGGATTATAAAGTATGTGTTATATAATTGTGGATTAAAGATTAGGTGAATTGTCGTCAAGATGTTGTCTGAAGGATTGAGTGTGTGATATGTGAACGGCAAATACTTGGAAAGGCGTAACCATTAGACACGAAGAATGTTGACATTACTCCTAATCAAGGAAAGTAAATACTTAGTAGCCTATGATAGGATAATATATATATAAATAATAATATATATATATAATAGTATCATATATTATAACTGAATAATATATATTTATAGGTATATATAGTTTATAAGTATATATATATAGTAGGTTATATATATATATATATAATATACTATATATATTAGGGATGACGTCGGGACCAGAATTTTTTTGTTCCGGTCCGGAACCGGGAACTGTCCGGAACCTTCCGAATAAACAGTTCCGGACCGAAAAGTTCCGTGTGTCGTCGGCCAAACCTGTGGAACCTTTTCGACAATTGCATAGGCGACACGTACTAAGAACTGCGTTTCAGAAGCCGACTGCAATCCCGGCGGTCACATCCAAATGCATCGTTTCCAGGGCCCGCTTGCGCACTTCTATACGTCACGTAAACGTCGAACAATCAGGGCGCCGGCTGTTGTTAAGATTCCCGAATATCGAGAATTAATAAACGGGCGGGCTGCGCAGAGGAATACTTTGTTAAAAATAAATTCTATTTTTACAACACATGTGCGGAAATGGCTTGCCAAAATGTTTTTAATATTTTATGTTAACTTTATATTAAGGATACTAAATATGTATCATTTCATAAAATAGAACATATAAGTATAAGAGTATTGCTTACAATTGCCAGCTGATCTGACGGGCGCTCGGCCGTTTCCAGGTACTAAAATTTCCTGTTCTCTGATTGGTTAATGTAATTTTTTTCAATTCGAAGCGTTTCAGAGTCGATTTTGCACACGGGCTGCACTCGGGCTGCACTCGGGCATCTGGAAATGTTAAATTAATTTTTATCTAACTTAAAAACTTGTCTGATTAAACAAGTGGAGTCTCCCTACGAATGATCTGTATCTTGTCATATCCATACTGTGAGCTCAATTTAGTTCTGCAAGCTAAAATTTGGATAGCAGATCAATAAATGTTTATAAGTAAAATATAAGTCCATAGCTGCGTTTCCAGACGCACCGAGTTGCAGCCCGTGCATGCAAAATCGCTCTCGGTACTCGGAAACCTTCGAATTGAAAAAAATAGGCGAAGTTAAACATATCATGAGTCCCTCGTTTGCAGGAGGTGGAGGTAGAGACCGAGCGGAAGACCGCGTCGATCAGACTGCAATTTGTAGAACTCAAGGTAGAACTCCATCTTATCATGATCAATACAGGGGCAGGGGCACTTGTCCCCCCCTAAAATCTTGGCGAAATAAAAAAAAATGAGAGCCTTATTATTTTTGCCAGACGACGTTTTTAAGGTGGAAAAACTTGAAAAAGATACATCAAATCGATAGATAATGAAAGTAGTAATTATTAATTACAAACGTATTATTAAATATATTAACTGATTATTATAATATAGTTAGTATATAGTATCTTATATGAGTATAATAATATGTAGTATAGATATAGGTATATATAAATAATATAGTAGTATATATATATAATATAGTATATATGATATATTCACTCAACCTTGCCCCCCCCCTAAAGAAAATCCTGCCTACGCCCATGACGGTGTGGCAAGTTCTTCGGATTCCCCTTTTTTCATTAAAGCTATACCTTGTATGTGTACTCTTATTTTATGGAAGATGATACGGTATATATATTATGTAGTCTACTTAATATTGATGAAGTGAAACTGAAATTTGTAGAGAAAGAATATTGCGCGAGAGACACACTTTCCTGGTGGGTATATGTGACGAATAAAGACCTTTAGTATGTGATAGTATATTTTCCTTATCGCAGACGGCCCGTATTGCTAGATTGAATTACGCCGGATAATCTGCCACCCGGATTCTGTGCAAGACAGAGGCGGCCTCGACTGTGACGCTCTTACGGTGGAACGCGTAGGCGATTAGTGCGTGCAAATGACTGAGAGACTGCTGGTAACCAGACAATGCATGTTAGCGGTACTCTGGGTAGTAGCCACGCCAGTGGAGCCGTGGTCCGGAGTCGGCTTCTCGGAATAAGACGAAAAGGTTACCTAAAATATAAAAAGCATATCTTACGTGGTATATCTTCAAGAAGAATTTATAAAAGAGTAGTGCATCATTTTCTGAACAGCTGCCCGGTGCGTAAACACGCACCTTGTTTGACGGAATATACAGGTGAGAGTTTTAACTCACAACATGGAGAGCAACTTATTTTCGCTACACTCCACAGGAGATTTCAAAAATCGAAATAAATATCTAGTGTAGCAGTAAGAAAACTCTGTGATTTAGGTTAATCTTATTTAATCACTTTTAAGTTTTTTGCGTGTATTAAAACAAGTTTGGTTAAATATTTAGTTTATAGTTGGTAGTTAGTTACGTTCTCTGACTCTCGGTTAGTATTATAATATTAATAATAATCCACATTAATTAAATAATAATCAAGAAGTAATTAATAAAGAAAGTAATATTAATAATAATGGATGAATATACTCCAGATTATCTAAATAGATAATTGTGCCTTCTTACGATATGTAGTATTTTATTCCTTCTCCAGATCGTGAGCCATAGAGGGCAGACGATATGGCCGACAAAGAAGATCAAATACTCTCTCTAAAATCAACTGAGTTTGTTTTACGGATTAATTTTTTTTTTATTAATAAAAATCATCAGTTAAGTTTTTTTATTTTTGTCCCCATGCTTTGTCTATAGACCACTTTTTTTCTAATAATATTAAAACCAAGAATGGCATACTTACCTAATTAATATTAAGTATATTTCAGTCTACGATAATAATAAATTACGGGATCATGATGTTTCAAGGTCGATCTCTGCTTTAATAAAAGAAATACTCGAAAGCGATTAGGTGATTACTCATGATGTCAGTGTATGTACAGTACAATTAAAAAACACATACATTATAGGAATGTACTTGGATAGAAAGTACTTGACGGCTCTCACAGGAATACTAGGGAGTAAGCGGCTCTAGAGAAGTACCCTATTTTCTCTCATATATTAAATATTAGGGAGACACTTTTTTAAATTTTGGTGTCATTCAGTACCATTTGTAGGTTAGTCTGCTACCTAACTGTTACGGATCTTTTACCCATATATATATAGAATGTAGTGGAATGATTTTATATAGTGTGAATTATATATATAATCTTAAATAACTTAATTAAGACTAAATAATTATAATTTTACGCAAACTGTATTGCTTTAATTAGGCAATAATTAGGATATAACCTTAATTTATAAAAATAATTTAATTTTATATGTATTACAAAAAAATTAAAAAAAAATTTAAAAAGCAATAGTCTCTAAGTAAACAATACAAGATGGTATCCACGCAACCACGAGTTTTCCTATCCGAGTATTTAAATCTGCGTACCCGTTATTTATTAAAGTAGTGTGCAAGCCTTAAAAATATGTTTCATGATTCTTAGAGAAGTTTCGTAGAAGTATAAGTTCGATAGGTCATTTTATCATCGATATTGGTCACATACAGTCGCCTTCCGCGTTGAAGAACAAGCAAAACCATTTGGATTAGGATCATGTGTTGCAAAATCCCTACTTTCAAGGAGTAAATACACAAAATAAAAATGTGAATTAAAGATTTCCAATAAAGTATTGAGAATTCCTGTAAAAATATTTGTGTTATTAATGTATAAAATAATATTTACAATTTAATGTATTGGATATATTATGAAATTAAATATGAAACCATATTGTATATTCGTTAGATATATAAGAAATGAAGATGAAGTGATAATGAAGAGTAAAATAGAAAGTATATCTCTATCTTCTTGGTGAGGCTGCTGTTGAAAGTGAATAACAGCTAACAAATTATCTATTAATTCTACAAAGATAAGCAGCCATAGTTAAAGTCCAGCTATCTCAATTCTGACGTTTTTTCTAGCACCTACAACGTTCATTTACTAATTTCGCAGATATGTTCTTATTCGTGCTCTTCAATAAACTTTAAATGGGTGATAATAGTGTGTAAGGAGCTATAATTATGTGTCGCGTGACCCCAATGAATTCTATTATCGAATATATGTATAATCTCTCTATGACTCCAATTTTAGAGGTCTTTGATCATATGACTATTTTATGGATTTGGAAAACAACGTAACAAACATTCTATGCCAGTAAAATGGTTGTGAAAGTTACTATAAGATAATAAGATGATCCTGACTAATTAACGATAGTCGAAAAAGAGTACTGTTTATTATTTACTGTCTGTAAGATCACATTGTATCTGGCAAATTTATTGAATAATTAAGCATAAATACAAGTAATGTAATACTAGGAAGAATATAAAAGCTACTAAATCTAACAAACTAAATGATTTTTCAGGGGTTAAAGTTATATGCGGTCGAATGACTCGCCTAACTAACGCGGGGGTCAGGAACCTAACCCCCGCGTGTCTACGAGGGACGATTATTTATCAATTTTCATATTAATTTTTTTATTGCATAATCAGAGACTGATGTAAATGACATTCAATTACTGAAATCTTTATTAGAAAGAACAGTTGAAAAAAGTTAAGTTAGAAAGTTAGCCGGTTTAGATTCCTGGCCGGAAACCAAGCTTAGTTCCGAGGCCGGAGCCGGAAGCTTCCAAAAAAGTCGAGGGTTCCGGCCGGAAGTTACCTGTCCCGGAACCTGGTTCCGGATACATCCCTTGAACTACTTATATATATAATATTATATAAATATAATAGTATATATATTAATATAGTAATAGTATAATTTATTAATAATTAAGTGAGTAAATATATTATTATTTATTAAAATGTATAAGTTATTATATATATATATATAATTGAGTTTTATTATTATCCAAAAAATTCTTAATATTTTGTCGTATAAAAGTCCGGGCAAAGATAATCGGCAAAAAATTGAAAGCGGGATGGACGATTGGACGATTAGGAAAAAATATGAGAGCCCGATTTTTGCCGATGACCGGTGACGATTGACGATTAAGTCGTCCGCATCAACTAACTAATATATATGATATGCATATATCATAAATATAGTATATTGGAATAATGATGATAGTATATATATATAATAATTATAGAGATATATATATATATAATATATATATATATATAGTATATTAAAATATAATAGTAAATAATGATATATATATATATATTATATATATAATATGGATACCATAAACGGAGATAAAAATTGTGTCTTTTAGTTCTAAAGAGATAAATGGCAAAAAAAAAATATAAAATTCTAAATTTAAAGTACAAAGTCTTAATTATTATAGCTTTCAAAAGCATATAGCTATCTGTAGAGAGTGCTGTGTAATAGACCTCTTAAAGTTACAGGTAAAAAGAAATTTCCATCTAAAATGTTTAATATTTTTTGTTTCTGGAGTATAAATTTTTTCATGGAATTTTTGTTCTACAAAACTAAGGTTTTTACATTCAAGTTTTTATGCAATAATTGCTTCCAGAACAGATACGGCAGTTGTTCAAAATTATCTAGGTTAAGCACTGATAATGTTTAAATTAACAAAATATAGCTAGTGTCAGAAAAATATGGGGGTCTAAAATTAAATCGGAGGGTCATAAAATGATAAGCGTTTTCCGAGGTAAATGATAAATGCCCAAAATAAATATAAAAGTTCTAATTTTAGGGGTACAAAGGTCATAAATATTATAGCTTTCAAGAAGCCGTATATGCGTGTTAAGAATACTTATAAACTACCTTTGTAGTTAATTAAGATCAATAATTAAAGACTATCTAAATATTTTAATTGTTTTTTTGTTTCGAGTATAAATTTTTTTCGATGGAAGGTTTTGCTCTTCAAACTATTTCTACATTCAAGTTTTATTCAGATAATTCTCCAAACCAAATAAGGTAGTTGTAAAAATTAGTAAGGTTAGACCTGGTATTTAGAATCTGATAAGATCTTTATACAATCGATTAACAATTCTAACTATGAGGAAGAAATGAATTTTTTGCAGTTTTCGATCGTCTAACTTTAAAGCGTGCTAACTATCATTATGTTAGGAGGTTTCTATAAGGATGTGTACTCATATTTTAGGTATATATTTGTATTTCTCATTTAGTTATCCCACTTTACCATTTTACCCCAACTTCTTACCATTTTACCCTGATTCAAAATTCAGTGACAGAGTTTTTTTTAGTATTTAAAAGTAAAATATCCATTATAATATCATAGAATAATATTCTTTTTACATGTAATTACTCTTCAATGGACTATATGTTTCATACTATATTAAAAAAATGATTAGCCTACATGAAGATAAAACGACAATTGAGGTACTATTGTACAAGTGAAAATATCGCTTTATCAACAATTGTGTAATATGATAAAATTGTTAGCTCCCGAAAAATCAATGTTTTACGCCTATGCTTTTCAGTATTCCCGAACGAGTGACGTAAGTTTACATGATAACTAACAGTAGCGATCTCTCGACTGGCATATATAGGCAGACTCCCATTTATAAAATATATTAAAGTGTAATAGTATAGTATTATGTATTGTATGATATATAATATATAATGTATAGTATAGTATATATATATCATATATTATATATATATATAAGTAATAGATAGATATCTATATATTTATATATAATATATGAGTATATATATATATAATAAAGTATATATATATATATATATATATATAGTAGGTATATAATAATATATAAAAGATATACCGTATATATATAGATAACTGAATATAGTTATAGTGAGTAGTTTAAGTTAACCTCAAAGTATAGGCATTTATTGTTATATGCCCTATGGTTAAGAGTTTCCATAATTCCTTATGCTTTACCCGGATTAGGGTTTAGGTATATTTGTTGGCGCCCATGTTCAATCTCCTTGTCAACAACCAGTGCCAAGCAGGTATAGCGGGGAAGGACTAGCAGGAAAGTGAAGAAAGCAGAAGAATATATGGAACCCCTAACAGGCCCTGGTCGAAGTAAGGACCCAATTGGTGGAAGACACGGTAATAAGAATACAGTGAATATAGATAATTCTGCCTAGCAGCCTTAATTCCTCCACCCTCCTCGTTTGGCGTGATGCGCGTTTTGGAATGATAGTACAATTTGTACATCGGGAGACAAGAACAGAGCGAAAGTGAGTCAGGTGTCGGTCCAAGTCACCCCAACTAGTCCCCTCGTTTTTAAACCCACGGTGACGTGTTGGTTATTAAAAAGGAGAAAGTCTTGTGATAGATTATTTTTTTAGACTGTCCGTAGTATTCTTGAATTTACCCTTTGATTTGTAACATGGAGATATATGAAGACACAACGTTGCCGAGACGATCCGATTCGACATACCTGCCGCATTCTCTTCGTTCTTTGGCCATACAATCCCTCGTTCCTCGTATTCATGCTATTTTCGTGGCATAGTGCCTTTAACCTATCGGCGATTAAATTTTTCCATTTTCTGACTCTTTCGAAAGATCTGACAAATGCACCTTATCTTACATAGAGCTATGGAGTGGTTTTTGTAAATTTTATAGGGGACGTGCTTTGGTAAATAAGCGCCCAAAAAAATAAAGTGTCATACTTTTGTGTAACTCAGGCCATAAATCTATGTGCCACAATTCCTGCCAGCCGTTGTGGGAAAAGAATTATATAGGGTAAAATATGGATGTATATATCGCCTAATGCGTGCCGAAATAAAGTATGTAATAAGAAGTATATATCTAAATATATATAAGGCATAGGTAATTAGGACCAAGGATTTATAAATCATACCCTATATATTAATAGGATCCCGATTAAAGGGTTATAATGGTTACGAGGAAGAAGGAATGTCTAAATACCCAAATGAAAGTGTGATAGTAAATCTAACGTTCATAAGGATAGTTATAGTATGAGAATGCCTCACTATGTAAGTAGGTAGATATAAGTTATTAGGGAAGGTGTACCGATACCAGAATAGAAGAATTGAGACGCTTTGAGATAACTCTATTGTTAATGTGTAACTCGGGAAAAGGTGTGCTGAGGTTGGGGAATGAATCATACATTTTAAGAGATACCATTTAGGAAATATTAATAATAATACACAGAGTAATAAGAATAACAAATGTGTCTGTAAGCTGCTTGGGACCAAAAATCTCGAAGGTGAAACTACATTGCCAGCTTGTACCCACCACCCTAAAGTATCGTTGAGGGTGCGATGTTGAGAAATTGATAGCATCTATTGGTGTGTATGTACTCTAAAGACAGGTGAGAGAGAGTCCTTTTATAGTTGGATACCTTAGAGATAATATTCCAACCCAAATTTTGTGTTTTAAGGAAATAATTTCAAAACAACTTGGAGGATTAATATCCCCAACCCATAGATGAAGACATTTTTTGTTATGATTTATAGTTGCAAACCAATAAATATCTCCGTTTGCCAAAGTTTTCGTTTCCGGAGTAGATAAAGTGGTTTAGACAAAGATTTATGGTGCCTATTGGTGGCCTTTTAATCATGTGTTTATACCGTATATAGTTTGATGTAGCTAATTTGATAAGAATGGGAGCAAGAACTGGGAAGTTTATGAGGAGTTATCGAATTATCTAAGTGAGGAGTGATTAAATAGATTGTACTACACTACCTGCTACCCAATGTATAAGCATGACCTTTAATTTAACTCAGGCCTGTATATAAATTAAAAAGACCGAAAATTTTAAACGCAAGCAAAAGAATTTAAAAAATATTCAAGAATAATGAGGAAATTGAAGGGAAATAAGTCCTATCCGTTCAATGAGACCAATTGACTATGTAAAGACCAATCACCAAAAGAGAATAATCATTCCAATAAACGTTATTAAACCTTTCAAAAAATTACTCACAATAGATACTGTCGTATATATTGGCTCATAACTCAGAATGAATATAATATCATGTAAAGCGTTGTTCACATAGTATCATTGGCAGAGCTGCAAAGCATAGTTCTTTTGATGTAGAAAGTAGATGATCTCTGTCACATATTCTCAGATTAGAAGGATATGGTAACAAGTGGGATACTGAAATTTTCTATGGATAATGAACTTTTTCCCTGTTTAACTGTAAAAAAGAGAAAAATTCTTTAATATATATCAAATCTATTTATAAAATGAATGGCCGATGGTTCGTCCCTTTAAAACGTAAGACAAATGGTTATTATGTATGTTACTTAGGGTAATAAGTGATACCTAATATAGTAAGTAGATATATAGTATAATAATATGTAATATATAGATAATATATTATATGTATTAATATAAGGAGTATAGTATATATAGTATATAATATACCTCTATATAGTATATAGAGATATATAAGTATAGTAATATAGTATAATAATATATAATATAAATACATATAGTATATATATATCTGTTATATATAGTATATATAGTATAATAGTAATGTATTTATTATTAAGTATAGAACGTGGTGTCGTATATATATATTTTTACATGATACTGGATGTTTTTTTGTTTTTTTTTCCCAAGTTTGTGGGAAGAAAAAGTATAAAGGAACAAAGAAGAAGAAAGAGAAATAATAAGTTTGAGTAAATATTTAGCAAGTTTTAGAGTTACCTAGAATTTAAAAAATAGATAAATTAGGTGATCTTTTTAAGAAATTATCGTCTGTTTGGTCATTTGTAGCTTACGCTCGATAAGAGGAAAATGCATCCTTACCCAGTATTTAGCACGAATTTTGTATGTATAAAACATATTCACGATTTTTATTAAAAGTTACTTTTGTTTACAAGCAATTGGCTCAGGTGTTGTGATCGAATTCGACATGCAATAAACAAATTTAAAAAAAAAAAATCTTTAAATTTTATATTACAATAATTAATTAATGCAACGTATTGTGATGGAGTTAATTGATTTGGAAGAAAATGTTAGATTTAAAGCTAATTTGTATTGAACTGAAAAACGAGTTTCTCAATCAGAGGTTAGCGCAACGGAGAGAATCGGTGGACTTGAGTACCAGGGCAAGGTCTCAAGGCGACCGTGCATGCTTGGGTTTGTTTATAGGACCAGTGCCGTGAGTTTGAAAGGTGGGTTACCGTTAAAGACGGTGGCTTCAAATTTCGCCCAGCATGGGAAATTTAGCGAACCTGTACCAGAATTTTAGAGGAAGGATCGATTATTACGTGTGTGTGAGGTCTATAAACAACCCAGGCACGAATAAAATTTAGTGTTGGTTTCGTCAGAAATTGCGCTAGAAGGTCTGACAAAAAAACAACGCAAAGTCAAAGCAATTATGTACCGTCTATGTTTTTCCGGTAGGGAGTTGTCAGGAATGTCAATATGGGTGCAGAAAGACGCGCTTCACCGAAAAAAGCGTTAATTGTTTTGTATAGGAGTCTGCCGCTGGAGATGACTTTTGAAATTCAACCAATCTAGTGACACGTTTGGGTTTATTGTGGGTTGGTTGGTTTAATAGAAAGAGATTCGTAATGTAGTGCCAAATGCCTTTAAATATCTCGGTGTGAAGTGAGTCCTCCAGCTCTCTCCACCGCACCATAGACTTAAGGAATCCATTTAAGCACTTATGTCTCCCCAGACATAAATGTGGTGATTCATGAGAATGAAAATAAGTAGGGTGGGAGTTTGTTTCTGCGTCCAGTGTGGAATAATGTAGGGGTGTTTCAGAAAGGTGTTAATCACCGATAGACTAAAATGGTGTTTGCTTCGTCCTTTGTTGAGAATTGTATTGGAAATCGCCTCGTATTTATCTGTAACCCGTTTTCCCGACTTTTTTTCTCAATTTATATGGGATGAGTACCTTCAGGATTCGATGAAGAAGTGGCAAGGTCTGATATCATGGAAAGGTGCAGTCAAACATATTATAATGGTTGACAAAGTCTTGTATCGTGATGGTTCCTTATTTTTTAATTCGATTTTTTTAATTTAACAAATTAAAATACAATAAGGAAATACGTTCAATTGGCGCTGGACTTAAAGGGTGTTAGAATAAACGTTACTGTTTATAATGAATTTGTTATTTTTTAGTATATCCTATGATTATGTTCAAACAAATAATTGTGTATATGAACTATAGTTTTATTGTCTACAACACTGAAAACATAGATATGGATATCAATATTATGGTGTAAGGCATGTGTCTTTACTAACGCCAGCACTGCACCGAGCACCTCAGGGTGCCATTGTACCTATACGCTCCAATGACTCCTTTGCCCGACACAAGCACGACTGCTTTTTCCTTCGATTCATCTTTATCTCGGCAAACACGACTCTGTGCTTACTCTTCTAAGTCCTGCTACGACGCTCCTCAGCACCTGACCAGAGGTCATTTGCGCTCTGTCAATGGAGAACTTCTCATCTCCACTTGTTTTCCTCTTAAATTTGTTTTCTACTTAGGTCCTACTTTATCTCTGCCCGGGTCACTCTAGTGCTGTTTCTGTGTTTGAAGTTTAACCGCCGGTATAACTTCTTCTCTGCCCGTCACTCTGTGCGTTTTCTTCTAGTTTATCAGCGTGCGGGAGCTCAACTCATAATGGTGTGCGGGGGTTTTGAAAGATCTCCGAAGTTCGGAATCATATCCATTGAAACATTTATAGAAACAACGTGCAGTTGGGAGTAACTCTCGTACTCGTGTAATCGCCTGGGAGCCATAATTCCAGTCTTGTCTCCATTATATGGGCGGTCCGTCATGTGGGTAGTCTTCAGACATACGGAATTTGTGCTCTTGGGGCACCTATATGTAAGAAGTCAATTACTCATTCTGGATGTACTTTCAGTTCCGTTATCTCCTCTTCTCTTCGCCCTCCCTTAACAGAGCCACACAAATGTAAATTCGAGTTCCTATCTTAGTCAGCACCGTTTGTCCTCCACAGTTTTGCGGTTTGGGAACTGTTGTCATCCACCCATCATCCCTCTCTCTTCTGGAGCATAAGCAGCGTTGAAACCTCAGGTGTGGTAGGTCAGGCAGTGCATTCATTCAAACCCCGAACACATTTGGCTGCTTCACGATTTTGAAGGAGGTAATAGTACCTTGCAGGATTAGTGACACTTGGACTCCGGGATACTTTATGATGGTTAGGAGCTTAGGCCATGCTAGAAAGGCTTGATGTATGGGAACCATTACCATAGCAGTCTAGTAAAGAGCTAAGATGGGTGGTGTGCCGTCACAAGAAAACTTTCATAAGCCTCTCCACTCCTTGAGCCGACCTGTTAATCCAAAATCAATTACTTCTATTGACGTGCGGAAATGGATTAATACTACGTGTTAGGTTCCCATTAGCTACCGAAGTATGTGGTGATTTGGAATGGAAGGAATCTCTCAGCGAGTGAGAACGGTATTTATAGGATAAGAATATTATGTATTTTTTATATATGTGGTCATGCAAACCTACTGTCTTATGCATAGAATACTTAGATGGATTGGTTGGTTGATGTGGTTCATTAGTTAGGGATTATATCATGTTTGGGTGGACCGGTTTCTTTTTTATGACTCTCTCTCGAATGTGTCCTTATAGAGTCTCACGCAAGAAGTGGTATGATCTCAATGGCTCCGGAATTTTAAAGCAAGGTTTTGCGTTCCAAAATCCTTCTTACCCTGAGTCTTTGACGTTTTTTTATATCTGATGAAAAGAATTAACATAAATAGATAAATGAGATGGATAAAAAGAAAATATAACCAAAAGAATAATAGCCCATATGAATAAAATATTTCTTGGTTTACGCCGAAGGTAGATGCCTTCAAGAGTTGCTCTTAAGCAAAAATGCTTTTCACCTCTTGGTGGGTGGTGTGTTTGTCTATTAAAACAACGTCCCATGTGTGTAGGTCAAACAAAGCATGTTGAATGTTTATGATTGTTTAGTTACACTACGGCTAGGGAAAAGTGTGCTGGAATATATAAGCGATGGCCAAGGATCCTCCCTCCTTGGCATAGTTTGGTGAACCAGTTTCCGAGGTTGAAAGAACCCCAGTGAGGTGAGTCGAGAGACCGTGTATGTTTGGATTCGTTGGCAGGCACATTATGTGTTTCCATTTACGTGTGTTGGATGAGGCTAGGTTGGTTTATGGTAACTAGTTGAAGATCCCGATCTCTAAATTCATACAAGTTGATTGTATGTGAAATCTCGTTTTGGGCATGGTGCAAACCTCTTTTGACCGAGGAGGATTGAAATCACGGGACTGCTTTGTGTGCCTTTGTTTGTATATAAGAATAAATGTTTTCTATTGAATTGTGTATTTGTCAAGTGCGAAGTGAACTCAATATCGTTTATTTGTAAAGTTGGTATGCCGCTTGACTAGTGCCCTCGTAGAGTTAATACCAAAATGGCGTCGAATCTTAAATGATGTAGTGAGGTGATCGATAATTTCAGTGTGAGAAAACGGGAAGCTGTCTCGTTTTGTGGCCGGCTTACAGAATCTATATAACGTGAGATCAAGCGTCGTTTGTGGGGATGGAACCATGTGAGTTTTTCAGGTTTAGTAACATGTAAATAATAGATGGAACCGATAAGTAAGAATTTATAAGTAGTTTGTGTTATTACTGAAATATATTTTATTCTTGGATGAGCTGGGCGTTATCTATTGTGATGGACGGTTTTCGATTTTGCTAAGGAATTTGATTTAAAGCTAATTCATTCGTATTCTTGAATGAAACATCACTTCAAACGAGCCTACCCTTTCAAATGTGCTCCCTCTTTTGTGTTTGTGTTTTTACTCATTTTTGGTAACGTCGATACCGTGTTCTTAAATTCGAAAGCAAGCACGCGGCATACATGATTCAACCATTACAGAAAGTGTGATAAGAACTCGTGGCCCTTATTCGTATATGAAGGAAAGCAACGTTGGTGTTGAACGGATTTCCCTCTTTCCTCGAGTTTTTGCGCACATGTAATGTTTGGAAGGATAGAGGATAACTGTACTCTGTACAAGAAGTTTGACGGTAAGCACAAAACAAAAACGATGAGTAGAGAAGACAACTTAAAATATGAATTGATTCGTATCTGGCAACACTTATTCTGTTTTTATTCATATATTTTTCAAGAATCAATATTTTACAAGAAACTCACAGACTAGTGCGGCGAGCCGTTCTAGAATTGTTACTTATTATAATAGTAATATAGTATATGACTATATAGTAGATATAGTGATAGTATTATTAAAATACTATAAAATATAGTATATTAGTAAATGAAACTGTATATTATTATATACTGTATTATTATAACGATACTACTACCTTATATATATATATATATAGAATAGTATATATATATAATATATATATATATACGGATATAGAACAGATGGTTGCAAATAGATTTCCAAAGAATAGTATATAAGGTATATATATATTCGTCCATATATATATTAGTATATATATATATAGTAATGGTATATAATATATATAGGTATGAGTATATATATAAATTTTATAAGTATATATAATAATATAGATATTAGATATAATATATATAATATAGTATATGTAGTAATAATATATATATATTATGACGGAATAGTAATTAAAATATAATAGATAAATAGTATTACTATATAGTAGTATATAGTATAAGTAAAAGTAGTATAGATAATATAGAATAATATGAGTTATATAATATATATTATATGAATTGTGAAGTACTACCGGAGGGGCAATGTTCAGAAAAACTCGTCCTTTTTTTTTAAGTAACTAACTTAAAAAACTATAGCTAACGCTATCACAGAAATTAATCTAGATATGATAATAAAAAATGGGCATTTGAAATGCATTGTTGTGTAAAGGAAATTTAAAAAAAAATAAAAAGAGATAGCTGATTTTTAAAAAAAAATTTTTAAAAAATACGTTTTCAAAATTACTTTAAGTATTTCTTTGGTGAGAAAACCTAGACAAAAATATATAAATTTATACCAAACTTTTTAATGACACTAGCTGAAATGAGGCTTCCCTAACGTGTTAGTAGTAAGGAAGATAAATAGCCGCATTGCCAGATTCTTAGCTGATTTTTGGTTAATTGCTGGCAACCTTATAGCAACTTCTTTAGATTTTGTTGTGTGCATGTTCTATATGGCAGGTTTCCGATGGATCTAAGCAAAGTCGGATTCCTGTGCGTCTGAAAATCGGAGCTTGGCCCACCCATCAAGGTGAGGGGAGTTGGGCCCCAAAAGAACCTGGAAATGCTCGTGAGAGATGAAATTTTGAATGAGTGCATTAGAAGGAGATGAGTGGAAATAGAGGTCCAGATGTTAAATTAAGAAGTGACGAAGCACATGTACGAGAAGTCAGAGTTGGATCCAGATCTGGAAGCAGACTGGAATTCTGGCCTCCAGCTGCCATATGTAGGTCAAAATGAGATTTGTTTATATGTTTTTATAACGTAAATCTCTAATATTAGGGTTCCAAAAGAGGGAAGCCACCCCCTTTTTCAAAGTTGAAAGGGGCCTTTTATTGGAAAAAGAGAAACCCCCCCCCTGAAAAAAAGAAAGTTTTTTTGGGGGTCCACTGAAAGCACAAAGTGCATGGCAGAGAAGACAAAAGGAAGATGGAATTTGAATGGAATTCTGAAATTGCCCCGGGTTTTTAAATGTTAAATAACTGTCTTAATGGAAGGATTGCTATCATATGAGTGTTTATATGCGTATACGATACCTTAAAGGCTGATGTCGCGGCTGTTATGGTGGTGAAATTATTGTATATTGAACCACTGGTACACAGACCTTAGAACAAAAATTAAAAATGTTTAATAAAAACTGATTTGAAAGAAAAATAAAACATATCTTGATTAGTTTTATTTTACTTAAAATATTTTTTATTTTTTGTTGCAGGTCGAAGTGGCCATTTATATTAGCTATAACTTTTAAATAATTTTTTTTTTTGTAAAATTTTAATTTGTAATTATTAGGCAGTTAATCAGTGGATCTCGGTTGTAAAGTTTTGAAAAGTTAATGAAAGTCATATAGGAGAAATATTTAGGAAGATAACAAGGATTGTGATGACTCCCAGCACGGATTTCAGAAAGGGTAATCAATGTCAGACAAACCTTTAGGAATTTAATGAATACATTACTGACTCATGAAGCCGAGGAGATCGCATTGATATTGTATATTTAGACTTTGTGAAAGTTGTGATAAGGTCCCCACATAAAGGCCTGACTGAAAAAGTATTTGTATGTATTGCGATGGTGAGTAAGTTAGTAGGGTGTTTGTACATCGGTTGATATTAAAGAGTAAAAGAGTGGTTGCGAAAGATAGGAAACGAGTGGGTCATGATTGTGGTGATGTACAAGCCTCGAACTAAATCGAGGGAATAGAGATCATGCGATTCGGGAAATAAGTGGAAGGAGGGATGGTAATGTCGCCACAGGGTTCAAATGTAGAGGGCCCACGTATTGTTCCTCACTATAGTGGTATAGTGATTTAGACCAGGGACCTTTCAGAAATGCGAAGGTTTCTAAAAGTTTGCAGAGTGATTACCTAAAGTGGCCACCGTGCAAGTTAGGATAGTGAGGATGGTGCAAGGAGTGACATAAACAGATGTTCAAATGAGTTTCTGATAAACGTCATGGGAGGAGTGGGCAGATAAGTGGCAATATAGAATGGCTTTTAATAGTAAGAAAGGGTGTAAGGTTTCTTGCAGCCATGGTTACACAAAAATAAAAGTTTGTTAAGCTACGAGATCAGAATGGGGATGGCGATTCGACAGTCTGGGTGGGACCAACAAGGAAAAAAAGATGTTTATGGTGTGATTTAACTGAAGCATAATATTGAAGAATAAAGCTAACAATGTTGGGACTAGAAATAAAGCGAAAAGGATGGCTGGGGCAGAATTTAAATACGCAAGTGTTGTTTAACAAGAGCGAGGAGTGAAAGTAATAAGTTAAACTGGTATAACTAGCCTAGTGTGAGGCCAGAGTAGATAGGAAGTATTGTGCACAAGTGGGCCCTTTATTTTAAAGGAAAGAACAATTAGATTATGCTGAAAGGAGGAACGTTTGCAACATAGAAACAGCAACAAGGATGGATTTCTGGAGTTTGAGAGAGGTAAGAGACAGTATGAGGAGAGGCTGAAGGAGTTAGGAATGGTTTGCTGTAGAGAAGGCGGATTCTCTCAGAGAAAGGTGGGACATTGATACAAATCTAAACAAAAATTACATCTATGATATGATATAAGGAGAGCCAATAAATATTCCATAGATAGAATAATGGACACGGGTGACCCCAGCGAGGCGAACGGAGACATATAAGGAAAATTAAGAGGAAAGAGACATTGCCATCTTGATATTAAGAGAAGCAATGCATCAGTAATAATTGGGATTTGATGACATTTCTTAAAAATGTCTTCCTGGAATAGGGGTTGCCATGAGGAGTTGGAGTTGGAGTGTGTGACTGACGGATGTGCAACAACATGGTGTAAGAGAAACGGTGTAGTTCTTTGATGGAACTGGGTTGAAGGTATCATATAATATTATGAGACGAGAGCTCAAATTTGCGGGCAGGTTTTTGTAGTGAATGTTATAGAGTCATTAGATTGAGTTAGATGGCATGGTGACCGTAAACGCCGATAACCAGTTCCATTTAATGGCGATTGTGTGGAATGTTTCGTGGTGAATAATCATAGTTTATATGTGTATATCCATTAAGTTTTTAGACCAAGCCAAATTGGTGGATATGTAGTTACAACAAATTTGACAAGCCCTAGGGTTCTTTGTATGTGGGATTTTTGCTACCCATGAATACAAATAGCAGCGCATGTTGACTAGTAGAATATGTGTGGTTACTGGGTACAGGGTCTTGATATAGGGCTCAAACATAGTGGCTCCTTTTTACGTCTCTAAAGTTTGATTTCCTAATTCCTAATGGTCCTTGAGAGAAACTTCTCGGAATATTGAGCTAGATCAAAATTTCCTGTATGGAAGTGGTAACATTTCTCTACAAGAAATAATTTCTCTACTAAGAATAAAGATATTTTGGGTGAAGATATGCAATAAGTTCTATAATCCGCTGCGCGTTCAGTGACTGGTGATATTTACTATCATTATTAGAAGAATTCATATTTTCTGTGAGTTTTGGGGTCAGTTGAGTAGTGCCAAATCTATTTTGAGAGAGAAACATCTATTGCAAAACATCCCTTTTAATACTCACGCTTAGGTATCTAGTTGCTCTTTGTGTTTCCCCTGTTCTAGAAAATACAAGACTGTCCCTTTACTATTAAATTTTTGGACTTCCAGATATTCTCTTTCGTGATGATTTTCCATATGTCATGAGAGGCATTGTACCGTTAATATTTAAGATTTATGTTAGAAAGTTCTATAAAATATTTTTTTTATATTTCTTTATAGTTAAACGAAAGATTCATAGAGAAAAGAAATGCCGAGGTTCCAGCACGGAATTTTTTTTGTGAATGTCCGGCTTGGTCCAGGGCCGAGACTGAAAATTTCAGTTCCGTACACCCCTAATAAGTATTAGTATATATATATATGGTATAGTAAATCTGTCTATATAGTCTGATTGTAACTATATATATATATATGATAGTAGTTATATATAATATAGTCGTAATATAATATACATAGTAGTATAATATATATATATGATATATAAGGGGGGTGTATATATATAGTAGTATATATGACATATTATAATATTATAATATAATAGTATTATATATATGTATATATAATATAATATATGAACATATATATAATTTATAGTAGTAATTAGAATATATATATAAGGTTATACTATAATATAAATAGGAGTTATAATAAGCGATATATATATAATAATATATGTAGTAATATATACTAGTATATACGGAGGTAGTAATATAGTGGTGAATTTGGTTTAAAAACCAACAAGCTATTATCGGACCCATATACTCAAAAAACTACAAAAAGCATACAGGGAAAAAGGAATACATATGTGTGGAATCCTGGCAAAAATTTTATTGCGGAAACTGTAGAAAACAAATAGAAAAAAAAAAATGCTCAAAAAGCTATCAATAGCTGCAGCGAGAGAAGGAATGACATTGGTTTGGAATCTTAGTAGTAAAAATTGGAATGGTTAGGAAAATGTGAAGAAAAAAAAACATAAATGTTTGAAATAAATTAAAGATATATAGTTGGGCTATTATTTTTACTTGTAGGAAGCGAGGACAGGGTATAATTCGGTATATAATATATATATATATTATAGAGATAGATATAAGCTAGTATATAGAATATATAGAGGAGTACAATAAGTAGGAAGGGAGAGTATATGGGGAGGAGTATAGTATTATAATAGTATATATAATAGTATATATTATGAGAAGGAGTAGTTACACAGCAATGATAGAGGGGCTTGAGCCGGACGGGCGAACACAGTGGGCGGGACACTTTTTTCGCTGATTACCCGAGTATAGGGAGGGGGCGGGAAGCGAAAAAGAGGAAACCCCCGCGGACACCCAAGAATACCAAACGCGGGGTTCCAGAGACCTCGCCCGGAGGGGGGAGGACTTAGTCCTACCCCCGTTAGTTCCCCGAAAGGCCGGAGAGACCGGCCGTAGCGTACATGCCCAGTCTCAGGGCGTATACCCTTGGATATTCATTAGTTAAAAAAATAGGAGAAGCAAAAATTAATAGACTATAAGCTATTTATTTTAACGACTACAAATAAAAAAGGATCTCTGAATTAGGCTCTTCTGAGAGTCAACAACATTTCCTCATAATATTAACAATAATTTTTTTTATTTTTTTTTTAATTTTCCTATCGTGAACAGATTTTACCAGAGATTGCCAAGAAAATGCCCCCTAGTTCCTTGTTCCTGCATAGATCTATTGTAGGTTTTTGATCATTGT
>JABUQX010081308.1:17500-25000 GCA_015478945.1 Trachelipus rathkii | reverse complement strand
CTACTACTACTAATAAAAATATGAGTAAAATTTTTAAAAAAATTTAAAGGAAGCATATAGGATATAAGAATGTAAGGGAAAAAATATTTATTTATTTATTTTTTAATTTTAATTATAGACGCCAGTTTATATATATATATATATATATATATATATATATATATATATATATATATATATATATATATATATATATATATATTATATTTATATATATAATATATATATATATATATATATATATATATCCCCGATGTAAATATTTTAATATTCGCAGATGCTGATAATGTTGCACATCCGCGGGTACGGATACTTCCATTCTTTTATATATATATATATATATATATATATATATATATATATATATATATATAACTACAACTGCTATATATATGAGTTTTTCGGAACACGTATATTGTGTTTTTAGGATGCTGGACAGGAACCCAACTCTTCCTGCATCCCACCAACCACTTTCCCCGCCCTACACCCTTTTGAAAAGCAGTTAATTTAATATTAATTTTATTAACTTTTTTTATTTCTTGTTAATAGTCAAATTTATTATGGGCAGGTTATGTTTTAAAAATAAAAGTTTTTCGGCTTTATCTTCATATAGTAGGGCACGTCTGTCTTTATTGATATGCCCAGGGCCACTGAAAAGTTCTTCTTTGTCAACACTGCTCGGAGGCCAGCCTAGGATTGTGCAAGCGACTTTTGCCAAATTTGGATACTCTTTTTCTTCTATACTTCTACCATTTTAAAGCATCTTCCCGTGGTTCGAGTCTTCTTTCTTTGTGATACTTTTCTACGAAATCCAGTGATTGATGTGCTTCTTGCGATATTCTTCTCTTTAACGTCGCTACTGGAAGCAAGAATTATATTCAAGGAAGCACTCAAGAGTCTCAATTAGTGATGTTCGCGTACATTAACAAAGTGTTGGTGAAGAATCTCTTTCGTTTTCTTTTTGGTTGAGGAACCTCTAAATGTTCATTTTCAATTTTCATGTCAGAAAGCCGAGCAAGACAAAAAATATTACTTGATCAGTTATTTGTGCAGACGACAAGAATTTACCCTTATATCTTGGATTAAGATATGTCGCTACTTTATATACTCATTTTCAAGTCTGTTAAATCTTCTGTTAAGTTCGAGTTTTAAAGTTTACGTCATGTAACTAATCATTTGCTTTCCCCTCTCATAATCTTCAAGCAATAACGATGACTGTTCAAATATTTCAGGTTTATCACATACAGTTTTCTCAAGAGCGGTTTTAAAAGGTATGACATCCCCAATTGAAGATGTTGAATCTCTAAGCTTTTTTTTTTTTGCAATTTCTTCGTTAAGCTCTAGAGATTTCACATATCTAGGACAATATTATCCTCTCTAAATTGTTAAGAATAGGTATTTTGGATTTGCTAGCAGCATACAAACAAAGAGACTCAATTCTTCAATTATTTTCAACTACGCAAGGTGTTATTCCATATATATATATATATATATATATATATATATATATATGTTTATATGTAGATATATTTTATATATATATATATATATATATATATATATATATATATATATATATATATATATATATATATATATATATATATATATATATATATATATATATATATATATATATATATATATATATATATATATATATATAAAGAGATCTATATCTATCTATTTATATATATATATATATATATATATATATATATATATATATATATATATATATATATATATATATATACGAGTGCAATTGTGCGAAATTTGATAATGAGGTCGTTTATCTCCTTTTGTGAGTCCATTCCACTTTTAATTGTTAACTGTACAATCCAAATTATTTAGCACAGAAATAAAAAAGTGTTTTATTTATGCTTGCCCCAAAATCGAGCATTGCACAATGAACAGCTTGCTGCTCTTTGAATGTCCCATTTTTCGAATATTTCGTCAAATTTTCTTAAAATTTATTCTCAATTCGTTCCCATCTACTAAAGGTTCGGGACCTAATACAAGATTTATTCTCTCTAATTTCATGTTGATTAGTATTTACAGTCAGGCTCAGTAACGCCGCCCCAGATGAAATATCTGACCATACATATGTAGTGAAAGCAAATTTATTGTATTGCTTTCTTTCATCCATTATAATTATTGGTTCAATTTCGTTGAAAACAGATTCATATATTTCATTGCATATCAGGGATGAGTAGAAATTGCGTTGCCTCAGTTTGTGTTGAAGAACAACTTCCACCAATCTTATGAATCCAAGATGATCAACATGCCTGAATAGTAGATCATCAGTCAATATCATTTCAACGATACGTTTACCCACTCTCTTATATTTGTTATTAATTGTATCTCAATGTTTTGTTACATGAAATTACTCTTGAATACTTATTTGATTTCATTTGCTGAGTAGCTGTTTTCCTTTTATCTTCTTTTTTCGTGCCTCTAAATCAGTTACACTTTAAACTGTTCTTTGTGCTTCGATCTTAAAGGATTTTTCAGTGAAGTCTCTCTTCGTCCTTTCCTTGAAAACGTATTATTACAAAGAGAACATTTTACAGAGTAATTAGACTCTTCCGTAAAGTATACGTTAACAAGAAAGTCAAGTAATTTGTTAGCGCTTCAAAACAATACAACCACTGTCCATGGTGTCTCAATCTACGATGCAGAAAAGGAGAAAAAAAAAGTTGCCATTGAGAATTATTGAGAACTTGAAATTTTGATCTATAGATTAAATAAATTTTCACAAATGATAATTAAATATATGTTTGAGTTGTAACAGATTTAAAGTCTTATTTTATTTTTTAATATTTTCTACTCGCAGGCAATGTCTAGAAAAGTCAATGCAAAATCATGGAAAATATCATTGCTATATTAAATAAATATAATAGAAGAGTTTGGAAGCTAAGGGTAGAGGTTAGTGAGGTTGCCCGTCAGTAGATAGGCAAGTTCTTTCTCATTTAATTTTTTATTTCATCATATATATATATATATATATATATATATATATATATATATATATATATATATATATATATATATATATATATATATATATATATATATATATATATATATATATATATATATATATATATGATATAAAAGGTTATTATTTTTATATTCATAGTAGTCAAATAATTAATCAAACCCTAGAAAGGAAATTAAAACTTTCAATATTTTAAATATCCGCACATAACAATTGCGGATGCGGATGTCACTTATATCACTAATGTATATCTCTGTCTTCTTCATAAGTTGAAACGAACTCTTATAAAATCGATAATAATAATAATAATAATAATAATAATAATAATAATAATAATAATAATAATAATAATAATAATAATAATAATAATAATAATAATAATAATAATTTTTATTATTATAGGTATCATCATTGTACTATTTATTTAGCAGTTTAGGAACTACTGTAAATTTTAATTTTCATTTTGTTCAAATTTTTTTTTTTTTCGTTGTTCGTATTAAAGAAATTTAATTTTACAACTCTTTATACATTTAAATAAAATTTAATTAATCAAATTTATAATTAAATATTAATAAGAAATATTTTGAATAAAGTTACGATATTATTAAAACTAAAATTTATGAAAAAAAAGTAATATTAGTTACTATCGTTTATGACGTAAAAAAAAATATTAAGAATATAAATTTTGAGAAATGAATAAATTTTTTTTTCGAAGAAAAAATAAAAATAAAAATGGTAATGTCTAAAGATAATGCTAATTTATTATTATTATTATTATTATTATTATTATTATTATTATTATTATTATTATTATTATTATTATATACCGCGGCTCAATCGATATAGCGACATAGTGGCATGGCAAGGGCCCGGGTTCGATACCTAGTCCGGGCCTAGGTAGAAATTACCTAGAGAAGCTCCCCTCCAATAGAGCTATGCCCGTGAGGTGTAAACTTTAAAAAAAAATCGTCACCCCAGAAGCATATTTATTATTATATTATTATTATTCAAACAATCATCAATTTTAGAATGTTAACTAATTTGATCGAAACTTATAAATAATATTTCATACTACTATTACTACCACTACTGGTATTATTAAAAACAAAGAAGAACCTTTAAAAAAAAGGAATAAAAATATTATAGTAAGCAAAATCTATGAGTGCATTATTTTGTCTTCATAGCACCGCAAACTGTGTCAATCTCAGTCGAACATTCGCCACACTCCTCTCCAAAAATTTAGCAGATAAAATAAAGGTATCAAAGTCCCAACTATACAGTTTTTATATTTTTTTCTTCAATAATTAAATTACTATTACACTCGGCACAAGGGCGCATATATATATATATATATATATATATATATATATATATATATATATATATATATATATATATATATATATATATATATATATATATATATATATATATATATATCTTTATCTTTAACTATATATATATATATATATATATATATATATATATATATATATATATATACACAAAACAAAGGCGCATATATATATATATATATATATATATATATATATATATATATATATATATATATATATATATATATATATATATATATATATATATATATATATATATATATATATATATATATGGTATAGCTATTGGTTTTTAATCTAGGGCCTTCTTTCGCCAACATATATATATTTTCCGCCTCGAACAAAAATGTATTGACTACTTTTCCACTGACTTTAAACCTTTGGTTTACCTTCGCTATATTGATGACTTTTTTGTTGTCTTTGGTAACAAAGAACCTACCCCTTTATTCGTGAAGACGTTAATTTTACCACTGAAATTGAATCTAATGGTTCACCTATATTTGATTATTTTAAATTTTCATTCCTCCAGTGGATATAAGAGTATTACTAATATTATACTTTGAACTAATTTCTTAAGTTCAATCTCCTTTTCTCATACCAATACATGCCACAAATCTCACATGTACTGAGTCTAGTATATATATTCTGATTGGAAGTCTTTCCTTGAAGAAATTACCTTTCTGAAAAAAAGTTCTAGATATAACACTTTTCCTTCTCTAACTACTTTGATAAACTAGTTTCTTCATTTTTCGATAATATCTAACACCCTATCACTACCCATAATGCTCGGCTTCTTTACATCGTAAACCAAACTAGACACAATACAAGTTTCTTTTATTTTTTAATAACAATAGCTCAATTGGTAGCTATTTTAAGATTAAAGAAAGCATTACCATGAGTTTGTGGTCTCGTATCGTTTTTAAATACAATTAAGCATTCTGTAACGTTGATTATGTAGCTCAAACTAGTTTATAACTGAAGATGCGATTCCTCTAATACGGATTTAATTTCAATCTCATCTCCCTACCACAACCTGAAAATTTAGTCACCAGGGATCACTATTAATCTCACTAAGCTTCTATATGTCTTCAGAACTTTCCATTCTCCAAAATGCTTCAACATATTGCTGCTTAAAAACTCAAGAATTAAATTCCAGGACAAGCTTTTTAATACTTATCTTTTTGAAAATGCTCCATACAGACATTAATTATTATATATTATATGATAAATAATAAAAATAATAATAAATGATTAATAAGATGCGTATTTTTTTTAAGTTGTGCCACTATCAAACCAAAGCAGCTATACGAATAAATTATAATTATAAAATTTTAGTATATAAAAACATTGAAATCTACACTTAACATCAATAAGTTTTCTTTGACACTAATAATTGCTTGAACTATCACTTTCCCTGTCTTGTATATTTATTTTCTTATTTCTTATGCACTTCGATAATACTCATACTTGCTATTACTTTAAATTTAACTTTTCACACATCGCACTATTTTAGTTAATAATAACTATTAATATTTTTTAACTTTGAATTTAATTCATGTTATTGTATAGTTAACTTACTGGATTATTTCTATATACGTACACTGATAATATACTGAACTTACCAATAATAAACGTTTGCTACGTAATAAATTTTAGTCATTTATTCGTATATATATATATATATATATATATATATATATATATATATATATATATATAATAAAAATTTATATTTATTTATATATATATATATATATATATATTCCTATATACTACTAATATATATATATATAAACAACAATTCATGTTACGCTTTAAATTAATGGAATGAGATGTTAATTGTAATTTTCAATTTCAATAACATTTGTCACGAAATTTTGCTTTACAAACAACATTTGCATTATATACAGTGGCGTATTTAGGGGGCCAGGGCCATGCCCTGGACGCCTAGACATAAAAATTTTTAAGTATCAAATCCGTTAATAATATAAAGTGCAGAAGTTAAATTAATTTTATATATTTCGTCGCTGTCAGGAACAAATCTCGTAGGTCCATTAGTTAAAACTAAACTAGAAACCATCAGAGAAAATGCAACATTAAATTTCAGCTGATTTTGAAGAATATGTGTAAGCGCATCTGAATCTGAACTGAGTATTGAAATTACTGTACTAAGAATTAAAAAATTTCAAGAATACAGACCCAACATTCCTACTTCCGACCCACAGACTTACTATCGCACATTTTTACCTTTTTTGGATGATTTAATATCAAGCATTAGGAGAGAAGGTTTTTAAATCATAATAATTTGTCATACCAGACAGGTGTAATGTGCCATATGAAGATAAAAATGTGTAATATTTTACAAGGAAGGAAGATCTAGAAAGCCCAAATGAAGATTTAGTAAAAAGCAGGGTGGATTTTGGAGGGTTGAAATGGCATCTAGCTGGGTTGCCCAAAACCGCAATAGATGGACTAGTTTCTTGCTCACAGTCACAATTTCCAAATATTTACATCTTGTTGCAAATACTGGCAATTTTACCAGTGTTTAATGCTTCAGTAGAAGAAGCTTTTCAACATTAAGACATCTGAAAACCTACTTGAGAAATACTATTGGATATGAAAGACTTATTTTACTTGCCCTCCTCTACATACATCGAAATATTGAAATAAAAATTGAAGATGTTATCTCAGACTTAGCTCACTCTCATGTCAGGAGATTAAATTTAACAATTAAGGTAAGATGATTTTAGTAATTCATATAAATTCTTTCCATTTTTTCTTAGGAATTTAATATTTTGTCCTTCCATTTTTATATATATATATATATATATATATATATATATATATATATATATATATATATATATATATACTATATATATATATATATATATATATATATATATATATATATATATATATATAATCGATTTTGTATACTCTGTGAAGAGTCTCTTAGCTGTGCCCACCTGATTATATATATATATATATATATATATATATATATATATATATATATATATATATATATATATATATATATATATATATATATATATATATATATATATATATATATATATATATATATATATATATATATATATATATATATATATATATATATATATATATATATAT
>JABUQX010081308.1:0-12500 GCA_015478945.1 Trachelipus rathkii | reverse complement strand
CTTAACTAACTTATATATATATATATATATGGACCCTAGATATTTGGGTTATGAAGATTTGTGCCATTTTAGTTAAAAGAAAGAGAATCAAATACAGGTTTATATATATATATATATATATATATATATATATATATATATATATATATATATATATATATATATATATATATATAATATATATATATATATATATATATATATATATATATATATATATATATATATATATATATATATATAATGTTATATATATGACACAGAAAAAAAAATAAAAAGAATAATAAACATTAATACAAGAATTTTTTAATAAAATCAAAATCAAAAAATAAAAAACTTGGCAACGATTACAAGCCTAACTTCAACCTTGAACACCCCACAAGTGGAGCTTGTCTCTGTATATCATCTTTTTATCATAAAAATATAAATAATACTTTTTGAAATATATTAAAATTAGAAGCAATCGACATCACGGTTTTTTATTAAGATTGATAGAAAACAAGCTGTATAATAGTTTCTTCACTCACACTCCCTATTTGGTACAAATGAAAAAAAAAAAAAAGAGAGTTTGCTAATAACCTAGAATAATTATGTTTTTATTATAAAAATAAGTAATTTTTTTTTCATTTTTTTTTTTGAAATGTAGAATTATAAAATTTAGTGTTAATTAATAATTATTGGGTGTATTTTAAAAACTAGTTGAATTGGACTAGTGAACAAGAAGAAATTAAGAAATACTAGCTTAAACTAGCTTTTAAAATTAATAATTATTTTCATAATACTGATATCAAAAATTAATATTTTAATTAATTCAAATATATAATTATTACTTATATAAAGTCTTGATTATAATTATAATATATATTTTTTAACATTTACTTAACAAGAATTTAATAATTCTACATAATATATCCATATATTTCACTTTATATTTCAGTATGAAATATTTTACGAACGTATATGCATATATATTATTATTGTTTTATCTAGTATGGAAGGAATAATAAGAAAATAATAATAAGAAATATTTTTTTTAAGTTAACAGGGTTAAATTTAGGATATGCGAAAATATAAATAATAAAAAAATGTCGAGAATAAAAACTAACAAAATATATAATGGAAGGAAAACCGCAAATCAAAAACAAGGATGAACTAAATGAAATAAAATAATAAATATATAATCATCTACACAGAGTCAAAATGCTTGCCACTTAGAGGGGTCTCATGGCTAACGTTGAGGCTATACCTGTACTTGTAGTCGGGATGTTCCTTCATGTGAACGGCCCTTAACCTCTTGGCTTCGTCGATAAAGGGCCGTTTTTCGGTCTCCGACAGAAGTTTCCACTCGGCACCAAGTCTTTTGGATATCTCAGAATTATGCATTTTCGGATTTTCTTGCGCCATTTTTCTCCTCTGACCTCGTGACCATACCATGAATGCATTCATTGGTCGTTTAACTCTCTCTGCAGCAGAGGAGTTAGAAGTTACTGAAGTTTTAGACGAATTATTGTTGTTTGTTGTGGATGAGTTATTGTTACTGGACCCGTTGTTATTGTTATTATTATTATTACTATTACTGCTAGTATTATTGTTATTTGGAGGAGGGACATGTGTTTGTGGAGGAGAGTGAGTGTTCATACTGGCAACGGAATATACTAATGAAGGAGGAGAATTTATTGAAGAGGATAGAGTGGAGCTAAGGGATGTTAAAGAAGAATGGGGGGAATGATGAGATATTGAATGTGAATGAGAAGTATGATGTGAATGAGAGTTATGATGACTGTGAGAAAGAGAATGAGAGGAATGTGGAGGTAAATGTGGAGCATGTAAAGACCCTCCTTTTAAATCAGGTGGGTCGAGAGATAACATGCTGGTCGGCTTTAAAGCCGCACTTGGGTAGTAATCCAGCGTGCTGGATGAAAGGGCCCCAAAGGACACTGGTGGTCGGTCTGTATATTGTGAAGTTCTATCCAAGTAAGACGTAGGTCGATCCGGATAAGAATTCCTATCCGGATATGGAGATATGGCGCAAGTTTTCGATGTTGAATCTATTTTGCCGAGGAATGGTGCAAAGATCCGCGATGCGGCTTCGCAAGTTTCCGTGGAAGTCAGGTTGGCGGCGGATATAAAAGAGCAACGAATCGAAGTGTTTTTTTTCTTTTGGAATATATTGAATGCTAATCCTTGTTTTAAAAATATCTCTTTTAAAATTCTAGGCTCATAAAACACTTTGTAAAAACAAAATAAATAACAAAATAAAATGGTTCGATTTTTAAGTCATGACCAAATTTTTAACAATGTTTTCTTTGTAAAGAGGTAAAATATTCTTAGTTAATATATAATAATAAGCTTATTATAATTATTAATTGATTCACTACACAACACAGAGTACTTCAAAACGTTAACGAAATTTAAACAGAGATTCGCTTGCAACTGTATTTAATAGAAAAGAGGCACTTTCTATTATCAGGCATTAGTGTATAGATAAGAAATCTTTCTATGAAATGGCACCACTTGAGTGCATAGGTCACTATTATTCACTCTATTGTGAAAAGTGTGAGATAAGCACATGAATAGCACGACAGAGCTGGTTCTATACACGTCTGCTCACTGTGAAAGACCTCTATTATTTACCTTTAATTTCGAACCAACTAGGGATGTGCTATCGATTGAATAGACTCCTCCTCATTCCTATTCACTGGCCAATAGTAGACAATTATTCGTCCTCCTTCAAGTCTATTGTAACCAATCACAGACACCATTGTTATGACGTGAATCCATAGGTGGAGTTAGTTTTATTTTTATTATTAATATTATATATATATATATATATATACACACACACACCAACACACACACATATATATATATATAAACACATATTTTTTAGAAAGATGATGTGAATTGCGAGATGAGACCCTCGTCCGCGAGTACTCCTACGAATTCCGTCATTCCAGTCGGAACAACCTTCCAGTATGTATGGAATCATGTAGTCATTTGTGTATTACGAGAAAAAGGGCATCAAAAAAACATTTGCAAGCATTTCCAAATAACACAACTTTATTAGCCAAACATAATAGACCGTACCCCGTGCTCTCTTCGATTCATCACAATAATTTATAATATATCTATGTGACAGCTGTTATGATGTCTATTATTAAGAAATAGTAGCACTTTGTGGTCAATTCTTATTTTCAGGATCGATGATGCACATGTTATGGGTGCTCCTCAACATCATAGGGAGTGAGTCACTCAAACAAATTTCGTACCAAAACCTCGGGCTCTTTATTCAATCAGTCCAGGATTCATCCATCAGACATTCCCCAACATTTATAGACCACACACTTTATATATGAAATAAAATAACTTCCAGTACTGGCCCAACAAGTAAATTCACCAACCAAGCCTACTATTTTTAACGGGAAACATTATTCATCTTAGGTGATACCTAAACCCCTCTTATGTAAAATAGGATTAAGGAAATTCTTAAATGCAATTGTTTAATTTCACGGTCGAGGTGAGTACATAGTTTTTTGTATGACCTGGTCCTCGGAATACTGTGCCTAATGTTATATAAAATAACCGAAATAAGAACCCTAGTAGAACAAATCCATATGATATCTGTGGGTGCCCTGTCATTTTAGTTTTTATTACCCGTTAAATACTAAAACTTTAAGTAAATTTATATTTATTTTCTATTTTTAGATGCTGCATTGAGATGCAGCGTACGTCTTATATTCTAAATTGATGTCGATTTTGCATTAGTACAAAAGTTAATTTTATATTAGATTGTTACATTAATATCCAATTTGTATTTTTAAGATTTCTAATATTTGTTCTAATTAAACGCTGGCACAAACTATGTTGCTAATTATGTTATTAATATTATATTCTCATGTTTTCATAAATTTCGAGATCCCAAACCAGTTGGTGATTTTGCATTAAAATTTTCATGTGGAGGGCTCTGATATGTTTCCTGATATATAATTATCATCATATTTAATAATTAATATATATAAATATATAATATGGTAAATAGCCATATTATATTATACCCTATACCCCATAGCGTCTGATTGACGATTTTAGTCATAAAATATCATAATTCATCATATATTATACTACATATAGTTAACCTTACTTAATATTATAAATAAATATATATAATATTATATATTAATCATATATACGCATATATAATATAGATATATATATATAAACAGAAAGATTGCCTGATATTGATGTTGAAATTACCGCTTTAAGAGCATCCCTCGTGATGATGTTTAGGACCTCTTCAGAAAAGCAGCCCTTCGAGATGATAATGAATAGCGATTATACCCTTTTAGAAACGTAATCTTTAGAGAGCCACCTGTTCCGGAATATAATAAGATGTTATGTAGAACAGTGTGATAAGTTGTCGTAAAAGATCATTACGACAGTTAAGAGCTTAACCTAATCTCCCTTGTTGCAAAGAATGGCCCATTTATGTCGGCGTTTAGTTAAATTCATCAAATAATAGTTATAATTTTTTTTTTGCTATTATTAATCTTCAAAAATTATACAAACAAAAAAAAAATAAAAACAATGATAATGACTAATTAATTTTAATTATTATCTTTATAAGTCATTTATTAATTGAGAATTAATTAGAAGTTGTATAAATTTAACTGTCATATGTCAAAAATTGGCTACCAGATTGGGAATGAGGCACGTAACATACACCGAAACAAAAAAGTAGTAGCGGAAAGATGTAAGTCTTAAAAAGAAAGATCCACTTCAAACCAAATCCAACTTGTATACACACACAAGAGTGAAAAACTTCGTCACAGAGGACAGAACAAATTCAAAACTGAGGATTTACAGAAAACATAAACGAATGGAACACTCCACTGTTGGTATCTTGTGGCAAAGGGGGATTCAATCCCTTTGAGACCAAAAGCTCAACATAACCAGCACAACCCTCACAGAAAGACCCCGTCTTCATACTCCTTTTACGCAAGCTTTACTTCTTCATCACTGAAGGCCAACTACACATACCATCTATCCTAACAGGCAATTCCTTAGTTTAACTGACTTCACAATCCCATCTTTTCTTCCGTGCTACTCCAGTGTTAGGTGCTATATTGACCCAGCACACTCCCCCAGATACCTCGGCTAAACTACCCAAACTTCATACACATCCTAGATCCAAAATGCAGCCAACATTCATCTCAGAAATGATACTCTCGTTTATTTCTTCTCATTTACGCCTTTCAACCATCCCACACACTCCGCTAAATGCGTTTTGTGCATCCATTCGATTGCACTTTTCTATATACTGTGTGGATCTAGCAGTTTTTTTTAGGTGGTGTTTCTGCATTTTCTAAATTAACTGAACATGTAGAATTTGTAGACTCTTTTGCAGAATATAGTTTCGCAACTACACACTAGCACTTTTAACATCATACCCTCATGCAAAAAACCCTAGGCGCACTCAAGACTTAGTCAACTTTTCACATCCACCTTCCTACCATTCTACAACTATGTCTTTTACATTCTGCATCATATCTGATCTCCGCGTCTTTCAGTATCTCCAATATATCCTTAAATATCTTAAATCCAGATGACTTGATCCACAGTTGCTCACCAGTCTAACATGACTTCAATTTCAAGGACTCCCTCACTCACTTACCATAAACCTTACTTTAATGCAGGATTTTACTATTATCATAAAACCCCTCCTCCTATTACACACCACTCCAAATCACCTCAATGGATAACTACCAATCCAACAATTCATATATCCATATAATAGATTTCAAACTTCACAAAACCCACCCCAACAATCCTAACATCCACAGTACAAGAAGCAGCCGACACTTCACAACAAACTTCTTTAACCATTCTCCATTCTAAATTTTAAGAGCAGCCTTCCCCATGTCCACCCCCGCAAATTAAATTCTTTGTTACATTTCTTTATACCAGGTATACTAAAAATATAAAAAGGAAACAAAGTACACATTAATCACATCCCAAATGACCACACCACTGTCGCTATTATTAATATTATAACTCATCACTTTTCGGCTCCGTTTATTCCTTGCAACACGTCATTCTCACTTGTTATCTATACTAATACTTTTATTATTCTCATTCAGTAAGCCTGCCCAACTTACCGAGCCAACAATAATTAATCACTAACAACCTGCCACAGAGTTTCTCAGAATATAAATCCTGTCATACCTCAGGTTCGCTCAAATTCATATAAAAAACTGATATCAATGTTATGTGTATCATACATATATTTTACAAAAATTAATCATTTGTTTCAAATAAAAAAAAATTTCTGATTCACTTACAAATCAGTTCCTGATTCTACAAAAAAAAAACCGCTATAGGAAGTTCAACACATTGTACTCAAACAATCAACATAATACCCCAGTCTATACTCGACGGACCTCTGCTTTAAAACCTAATATATGTCCTAAACTCAACAATATATCTTCTCCTCAACAACACACTACAATAAACTAAATACCCTACTAGTTTAAAGTTCATGTCTTAGCAGTTACCGTGTTTCAATAAGTACTTTCGTATTACAAGTCCCGGTACTATTACTAGCTTATCCCCCAATCCCTCGGAACTAATATCCCTGCCCATAGAATAAATCATCGATTATATACACAACTTCCAAATCCAAATTTTTTAAAAAAATCTCTCCTCCATTCATTGATCATTTCACCAGAATATGCTATCTATGCCTGTACAGTTTACCATTCTTCAAACTTCTCACTCTTTTACCTCTTCCCCAAAATATCTATTCTTGCAACCATCAGAACCCACACACATGTCACTTATCACTTAATATGAATTACTTGCGCAATGTTATGCTAGATTTTTCACATTGGTTCTTCCCACAAAACTTTAATCTGAGCATTACCAATTTTACGATCTAGTTAATCCAAAGTCAACATCGCGTTACTCATCTCAAACAGCATATTTCTTATTGCAGAATTACCGTCTTACGTCTTAGATTAATAACCTAACCCCCATAATCGTACTAATGACTACGAATAAACAAGTTCCTATTCTATGTCATCAGTGTCTTTCTAAATACATGAGTCTTCATCTATTAACCTCCAACATTTTTCCTCTCTAGCGTATAGACAACCTTTCTTTCTTTTTTCCCTTGTATATAATTCCAAGATCTTTCTTTTGAACACAACAAATCATACAATTATCCTAAGCATATTAAAGCAGTATAGTATCATAAACCATGCCTCTTCGTTTTTATATGTATTGAGATACGTCCGGCTTGAGATCTGCCCAATGAGCTGCAGGAACACTTTAGCATCCCTAGGCGAATCTTGACAACATCAGACTTACCACGTGATTGGAGCCATATAAGCGTGTACCTCCCCGCTCACTTTTAGTCGCGTCCACTGACGACATAAACTTCTCTTCACTTTAAACTAGGCCTGAGAGGCAAAACAAAAGACCTTCCTCATGTATTTGGTTCCTTCCAATTTTGGTTCAGTTGAGCCTCTATGTATCACCATTCAACATGAGTTTATTTTCAAGCGCTCTTAAAAACTTATTATCTTATTACCGCGTTCACTTAACTTCTCACTTTTAATTCTCTAACTTAATTTTCCTTATCATCTTCCTCTCCATCAAGCCCCACACTAAACTTGAATCTTAAATAGAACAGATATGGATGGATTTTATGTGATCCCATCCCTCCAACCCACACTTCACTGATTTAATATCCATACATACTTCAGGACATCGTCTCCTTTCTTCCACCTATTACCCCGTCAAAGATTTGAATTTTTAAAAAGACTGGTCAAGGTTTTTTACATCGGGCAACTGATTACTTTTGTTTTTAAGAAAGTGAGTGACGTACATCACACTCCCCCACCCTTTCTTTCCTCACAGAAGATCAATTCCATCTAACACACATCATTCGATTTATCCAGAAAGTTCCACTTTCATCAGTAATCACCCTCAGATGTGACCAGAGTATGATACAACTACATAATACGCTATGACCTTCAAACTATAGAAAATTTAGAGACCATGTAGACTTACATTAATCTCAGCATCCTAGATCACACTAATGAGAATAGCCCACTCATAGCTCTGGGCTTCGTCACAGTCACATCATTCAGAACTCGGCAACTTCTTCTGAGGACCTCCCTCATCTCTCTCCAACTTGTAGCACACCACACTTTACTCACCAACTACGGTAGTCCCTCACACGCTTTCATCTCATCTTTGTTTCACTCACAGCGAACAAATTCAAATTTATCCTTCTAACGATGCATGACTGAATGATCCGCTCCCTCTCTTCACTCCTTGAGCATTTATCCCCAATATACATTGTCGAAACAACCACCCGAAGGCCTCTCCAAGTGTACCCACACGATCTCATACAATCATTCGCCCAAAAGATACAGATGGGTGGCGCTTCACGGCGATCCACGACCATATCCGAGGCCTTTCGAATATCATACCTAGCAACAGCGAATCTCGTGGTTGAATGGTGAGCGTCGGGCAGCATAACCCGAAAGCGAAACTGCTACCTACTGTCCCTTTACACCCGTACCACCATAAGCCCAATGGGAGGTACTTTCATCGCTTCGAGTGCGCTACTCTACCTCTGTTGTTGTTGTGATTATTATTATTATTATATTATTATTAAGCCCCAACACAAAATTTATTTATGTTCTTCATTATTAATATTATTATTACTACTCTTTATCCTGCAGTCCCATCAGCATGTTGGGGTAGGTTAGGTGTAATATGCACGAAATAGGATAGTTAAGTAAAAGAGTATGACGTAAAGTTGAAAGGCAAGACCCAACCCCACCCTCCTACCATCCCCTGAATACCCTAATTAAGTGCGATTATTATTGTTTTGAAGGTTTGATTTTTTGAAAGGTTATTGAAGTATGTTGTTGTTGTTTATTTGTGTCTATTTTATTTTGCTCCATTTTTATTCTTATAATTTTCAATGGAAGGTTTATTGTAATAAGGTAATTTTTGTTATTTTTTTGTTTTAATTTATTCCTTTTGTTTGAAGTTTGTTTCTATAGAATTGCAAGAATGGTTGAATGTTTATGGAAAAACGAATGATTAGTATAAGATATAAAAGGTATCTTCCTCCTCAACTGATCAAGAGGTTTTGTTCAATATGTATGAAGAGGAGATAATTAAAAGCATTCACCTTCCCTTTTCAACAACTTGGTTTAACAAGCAAATCAATCTAACGAACCTAAATTTATTTTTTGAATATAGTTTAATTTTAAATATAGTAGATAATAAGGAGTATGATGACCTATTAAATTATTCAGGATACTAGTAGGGTGAAAAGGTAAATATAATAACAAGAAACTCTAGAAGTTAAGGTACTTAATATGGTAGACGATATATTTGGTAATAATGTGTTTTATGAAAAGGAGAGCCGACATTTTGATCATAAAAAAATTACGGTTCTGTATTATCTTAGAGCAACAAAGAGTTCTAACCCACGAGCCACGGATCCCCAGGAGAAAGCGATGCATCATAGAGGGTCCGCAATGGGTGGATGAAATGTTATAATCTTATAGAGTTAAAATAGAAAGAAAAACCGAATCGAATGAAAAGGAAACATAGGTCGAAATTATCCTTTGCTTGTCTGTGTAAAACTTGGCTCTTCTAAGAGATTTCGAAAAAAATTTTTCAATCAAAAAGCCTAATTTTCTTTTTATGGTGGTAGTCCGCGGCAACCAAAGATATTTAAAGGCGGGCCGGCTTGGGTGAAAGGAAAAGAGTGTAAGACACCTCTAGTCTATTATGAGAACCTTCTTTACCCTTATATAGAAATTTCATTAACGGTAGTCATAATATTTTGTACTTAAGTTCTTATTTCGGAATAGTTATTCGTTGATGTTTTTTAAGAATGATTTAGAAGTGTGATTGTCTGAGAGTGTTTTATGGAGAATGTGGATAATATATGAGTAATTTATTTGGAAGGTTGACGTGCTTTTAGTTTATTTACATCTTTACACTATTGGAGAAAAGAATATTTTATATTAGATAACAGTTCTTAAGTTTACGTTTGATTATAATAAAATGTTAAAAACCTTTTTTAAAAATTGAAATGTGAATATTTTAATGATTTTTTTTTTTATCTATTAATTTATATTAATTCACATAACAAATATATTTTAGTTTTGAAGATATGACCTTTTTTTTACCTATATATTTCTATTAATTCACATATTTTGTATTCAGGCTTGATAGACTATATTATGAATTGGTATTTGAGAGCAACTATAGCTTGATGGTGTATAAACATGCTTACATCATAACCAATAAATACCTCATCATCCTGTGATAGAATAATAAACTCACACACTATTGTTATAAATGAAAACATGAGTAATAACGAATGAGAACCACTAGACTGATAGAACCTGTTCGTACCACCGTAACTTTGAAAGTTAAAGCTAATTCCGTAAAACAAGATTCAACTATGTAGAATAATTATATCGCGCAGCGTAGTAAACTGATTGTCATAGCCATAATCGGCTGAATACTTTGTGGCAATCACAGATGCTGACAAAACCCCACAATTAAACGATTTTATGAACCAAATTAGAGCGACGGCTGACTTAAAAGAGCTTTATGATTCTATTCAGAAAGATTCTTGCACTTATAATGAAGCCTCTATGGACCTAAGTTGAATGTTAATATTGTAACGATATTCGAGTTTGAAATTTTTTTAATATACAATTGAAAACCTTTATTTTTTTGTTCCTTTTATTGACAGGTGGTTTTATTATTATTATTATTATTATTATTATTATTATTATTATTATTATTATTATTATAATACATATTATATAAAATGTTATATAAAGTAAATTACTTTATTATTTAATTTAATTTCTAGTATTAAGTTCACAAGTATACGTATGAGTACGTGCAGCAACTTTAATACAAAATAACTTACATAAATATTATATATATATAAAATGTTAAAGCTCCGTCATTAGAGATAATTGGAGGCTTTTGTGGAACTTTAATGAGTGAAAAATTAATAAATAATATTATGTTAGCACCTTTTAAGATTTGTATCATTGCAAAAATTGAATAAATAGAATAGATTATATAGAGTCTGAATAATAGCAAATGAAATATGTACATTGTGGAATGTTTAAAGTTTACGTACTCTTTTTACCTGTTGAAAGAAAAAATGTTTTTAATAAACGGTAATTTACCAGTCAAAGTCTTTTTAATTTATTTGCTTTTCATATTAGTAGATATATTAAAATAAAATTTTCTATTGTTCTTTTGCATATCCTTGCATTCACTAAGGATTTAAAATGAAAAAAAAATAATAATGAAATTGTTTTTGGTTAATAAATATAATTATTTTTTGTTAGTATATATATATAACTACATGAAAAATTTATTTATTTTCCTTTCTTAAAATGAAAGATTACTTCTTCCCATTCAGATCAACTGTTTGGTGTATAAAATTAAATTAAATGAGTAAGATGTGTGTGAGCGTGAGTGTGAGTCGCGTGAGTTGGTTTGAATTCGTAAATGTTACTATAGGTATATGTTTTTGCGTGATATCATATTATAAAGAGCTAATTATTGGTGTATAACTTTTACTGTACCAGCAATAGTTCGATTACCAAACATTAATGTAGTAAGACTTTGGTCTTCCGATGAAGACCAGTGTTGTAAACTCTCTTCATTCTCTTCGTTATGGTCCTTTATATTATCTGTATAACTATAGAGTGAGAATTAAGTTATTTTTCTCAATCGAACAAATTGTACAACCTGGTTATAAATCATTGCCATACAAGCATTAAGTAACAGTCGTGTCGATCATCTTGGACATCGATTTTAATCTCGTATATAGCATCATATATCGAAACCTCTGCCACTTGAAAACTGTTACCAATTCATCTAAGAGATAGGAGAATTTAAAAGATGTAAAATGAAATAATTGATGTCTAAATACCATTGTAAAGATATTGTTAACCGCCATGAGACCAGCAACCAAAGAACAGGAGCTATTTTTGTTAGTTGCCGATACCGAGATTGCAACGAAAATTCATAAAAAAAAGAGAAACAACCCTTCTGGTTGTGTTAGTCCGACGACCGTATTAAACCAAAACCAATGTATGAGTTGTGCTACAGACTTCTCGATTTAGTTTAATTGCGTTAACTATTAATGAATTTGTGACATTGTCTCCAAATTATCCTAATATGAGTATTTGTTTGCACGAGAGATCATAAAATAAAAGACCGTCACCATGTTTGCGATCTTCGCCCAATGATTTTTCTAGACGTTTAGAAAAAAATATGAATAGAAAACATTCTACACACAGCTGAGATAATATGCTTTCGTATTATGAGTGTTCAATAATTGTTTAGTATTTACTTAAGAGGTAAATGGCTACTGTATCTGCTAAAGAGAATCACCAATAATAAACCAAGAGTAAATAAAAGTAAAAAAG
>JABUQX010081307.1:20000-22500 GCA_015478945.1 Trachelipus rathkii | reverse complement strand
TCTTGATTAAAAGTAAATTACAACTTAACTACAGTTTAATTGCAGTTTAAGTTCCCAGAAGTCTTAAACAATATAAAATATGAACCTGTAGTTTTAATTAAAGTGTAACTACAGTTTAAGCAAGGTAAAAGTACAGTTTACGTACCTGAAGCCGTAAACCACCAACTTCATCCTTGAAAATTATTGTTTGATACACTGCATAACAATTTTGCATTAACAAAACGGCAATAGGAATAAAGGGCAAGACTATCATCTGAATCTGAATATATATATATATATATATATATATATATATATATATATATATATATATATATATATATATATATATATATATATATATATATATATATATATATATATATATATATATATATATATATATATATATTTATTAATATATATATATATATATATATATATATATATATATATATATATATATATATATATATATACTAGTTATATATATATATATATATATATATATATATATATATATATATATATATATATATATATATATATATATATATTTATTATCTTAATATATATATATATTTATTAATATATATATATATATATATATATATATATATATATATATATATATATATATATATATATATATATATATATATATATATATAGAGAGAGAGAGAGAGAGAGAGAGAGAGAGAAAAAAAAAAATTTAAATATTTAAAAAAAATTTAATAATAGACAAACCTGATGTAGTTTTTTTCCAGTTCGAGTGACAGGGTTAAATGTACAACATCCGGCTTTGACAGCCACCATCGTGGTGACTTCGAAGTCAGTTTCACTTCTGTCATCTCCACTATCTTCATCGTATTGCTCCTAATAAGTGAGAAAGATACATCATCAACTTAGAATCATAATATTTTCAATTAAAATATTCATAACACATTTTCCTCATTTTTTTTTTAGAATTAGGCAAGATGGTTTTTAAATCTGGATAATGGAGATAGAGCGAAAAATAAGACATACTTTTATTTTAATATTCTGAATCAGTTTATCAATTAATTTATTAAGTTTGTGTAGTTTGTAAAACTTGCAAACACCGTATAAAGAACATTGATTACACATTTTGAAAGTTAAAGTTAAAACATTCTTTAAGAACCAGTTTTTTTTTTGTTTTTTTAAAATTCGTTTTGTTAATAAGGATGAATTTAAAATGACTACTGTTTCTTTATATACTGTTATTGCAGAAATTTTATTTTGCTTTCTGATTATCATTTTGAAATTACAATACCACTAAGTATTAATATTATATCTTCTGAAAGACGGAAACATGAGGCAAATCCCCAAAGTCAGTGAGAACGCAGCTTGGGAATTATTATTATTATTATTATTATTATTATTATTATTATTATTATTTTCTTAAGCTATAATACTTCCTACACCTCATATCAAAATACTTTGATAGTTAAAGTCTATATTTAACACGTCTCATTAATTCATAATTATAATGCAGTATATCTCAAAAACTAGAGATAATATAAAGATTTTAAGGCCGTACTCGTTTTTCTCAACCTAAAATTAGTAAAGCCGTTTTCGTTTTTGCATTTGTGCTTAGGAAACGTAAGAAATGCTCGAGTTTGCGTTCGTTTTTGTCAAATTTAGCACAAATTTAGGAAAATGCTCACCAAACGTAAGGAATTTCCTAAATTCTGTAAGGTTGCTATTTCCCGTGCTTGCCGAATTTAGGAAAATGCTTATGAAAAAATGTAAACAAACAAGATGGCGGCGTAGAGGTCCGTTTGATTTGATGAATGTTTCATTCATAAAATTAGCTTTAAATCTAATTTCTTCCAAATCGATAAACTCCATCACAATAGTTGATCAATTATTTGTAATATAAACCATTTGTTATTTTTTTTATTTCTGTTTATTCCAAAACCACGTGCTCCATCACAACAGCTGATCAAAATATTTGTAAACAAACGTTCGTTTATGTACAAAATTCGTGCTAAAACTGGATTAGCATTTCTTATCGAGCGTAAGCACAAGTGACAAAAACGATAACGGCTTTAATTTACACTATTTTTAGAATGGGAGCAGAGAGAAAAAAATTCTTTGTTTAAGTGATTTATTATTATTATTATTATTATTATTATTATTATTATTATTATTATTATTATTATTATTATTATTATTATTATTAAAGTAGTCTTTTGCATAGTAATAAATATCTTTTTATTTGTGGGGAAAAAAAACATTAAAAAAAAAAAAAAAAAAAAAAAAAAAAAAAATCAAGCAAGGTTCTAATCTAGGGGGGGCACATTTTACCACTCTCATCACTGGGAAAAGAACTTTTGTCAGAAGAATAAGATGGGTGTTAAGACGAGCCCTTTTCAGAGCTCAAATATCTCATTATTTTCCTATTCGACAATATAATGATTTGAACCTCATTGCAACGGAACTAATGTATATTGAAAGGCTTTGAGAAAAATAAGATATTTCATGTGGGAAAGATTAAAAG
>JABUQX010081307.1:0-2500 GCA_015478945.1 Trachelipus rathkii | reverse complement strand
TAATAATAATAATAATAATAATAATAATAATAATAATAATATTAATAATAATATGAATAATAATATGAATTATAATATGCTTCTTCTTCTTTCTTCTTTTTCTTTTTCTTCTTTTATTATTATTATTATTATTAATATTATTATTATTATTATTATTATTATTATTAATTATTATTATTATTATTATTTTTATTATTATTATTATTATTATTATTATATTCATTATAAGTAACTCAAAATACTTATTAGTAAAAGAGTAGTATTTTATTATTTTATTCTTAATTACTATTTTTATTTTAATTTATTTAAATTTATATTTTATTTACTTATTAATTTATAATTGCATATCCGAATTATTTATATTTTTAAATTTAATTTTATTTATTTATTAATTATTTTTAAATTAAATTTTAATTATTATTATTATTATTTTTATTATTATTAATATTATTATTATTATTATTATTATTTTATTATTATCAATTATAAAATCAACCCTTTCTGATTAAATGTATTTATAAATGTAATGCTTCATTTGCAGACAAGCCCAAACCTTTGACTTTTATACCAGCTTTATACTAGGCAATCACTTGCTCAACATCTTCAGGCTTTTAACACATTACAAGACATATTTATCTTGGCATTCAATGTTGTAATATATCTTAACACTGCATGAAATTTACGGTAAATAATGAGGATACATGCACAAATGAAACTCGCTTCGTAAGCTGTAGCTACGAACAATAAAAATAAATGCTTAAATAAATGTATAATGTTCAATTTCAGACCATAGAAAACTACAAAACCTTAAACGGTTCTTATAAAAAAAAAATATGGCATACTATTTAATTAAAAATGCTGAAAATATTGGTCAATGTCAGGGAGGCCTATGGCCTGTCAGCGGAGACAGCATCGATTTCCACGCAGTCCTTTCCAAAAGTACACCATCCTCCATCAGCTGGCGCATCGCGGGCAGTCCATGTCTTCTCAGGGCTCTCTCCACGCAATCTTTCCATCTTCCCCTCGGTCTTCCTCTCGGCCTTACTCCCTCCACTCTCCACCTCCACCTCCTCTACTCGCGACTCGTTCTCCCGGCATCCTTACTATATGCCCCCACCATCTCAGTCTCGCCGAATCTATCCTGTTCAACACAGGCACCACACCAACTCTCTCCCTAACCCACTCGTTTCTCACTCTATCTCTTCTCGTCTTTCCCACTATCGTCCTCAACACCTTCATTTCAGCAGCTTCGATCCTTTTTTCCTCCCTTGTTGTAATAATGCTCCATGTTTCTGCTCCATATGTCAATGTGGGTACCAGTATGCTATCAAATATAATCTTTCCACGTTTTATATTTATCACACCGTTTCGATAATTGGATTTAGTCACCTCACTGTTGCACGCTATTTTTCCATTCTCTGCCCCCCGTACACCATTCTCCCTTGCTTGCAAACACGCCACCCAGGTACACAAACCTGATGATAGGTATATATATATATTATATATATATATATAGATATATATATATATATATATAATAATATATAATATATATATTATATATTATATATATATATATAATGAGTACTTATTATACATAAAAAATATATATCAAATGGGACATAGTATATATATAAGATTTACAAAAGTAAATTTTGATGAGTAGTATATATATATATATATAGTAGAGAGTAATATATATATATAATATAAGTGAGTTAATTGTATTATAAGATAAGTAGTTATATATATATAGTTGTATAGTATTATATTTAAATATATATATATATATATATACTAGAATATATCATGTCGTATATAATATAATATATATATATATATATATAAATATATATATATATATAGTATATATATATATATATATATATATATATATCCTCAAAGAGGTTGGGTGCTCTGAGGCGCCCACGGGACATTTCACCAAAATAGTTTCATGCTCCGTATAGAGGTGATTCGATCTTGTATGGAGTGTGCATTACATATATGGTGTACTTCCTCCACACACTCACCTCCTTGATAAGGTGTAGTCTAGGGATTTTCGTCTTGTTAACTCACCTACTCTCACTAATCTCTCCAACTCTCTCCAACTCTCCCCAATCTCTTTCAAGCAGTCGAACTCTCACATCACTCTCCTTATACAATCGCCATTACAATAATGTACACTACTACTATTCTGAACTCTCCAGTCGCATACTTTCTCCTTTGAGGAGAGGCTGGAGAGCTCTTGCCACTCGTCTTTCCACACATATTTTTAAAGTCTGCAACACACCTTTTTTTTATCTATTTTTCTAACTTCCTTTGACTTTCAACTTACTTGTTTCGGGATATGCCTTTCTTTGATCTCGCCTTGGATTCTGATTTTTCCCAATTGTGGTGGAATTTGGTAGGTCTTCGGCCTTTGCACACCAAAGGAGAAATATACTACTACTAACTACTATGATAATAATAATAATAATAATTAATAATAATCTCTCTCTTT
>JABUQX010081306.1:97500-111278 GCA_015478945.1 Trachelipus rathkii | reverse complement strand
TAACCTTAAGCAATAATCAGTAAGGTCAGCCCTAGCACCCCTCCTACACCAAGCTATGCCGTTTTGTTCTTTGACTTACTGCTTTACGTCATCTTTAGCAATTTAAAAGTATAAAAATAACAAATAAGTTCTTCTCTGCTAACATAACATGGATTTTATTAAAATCATTCTAAGTTTTATTTAAAAATAACAATTATTCACTTACATTAATATTATTGCTCGATGTTATCTAAAAATATCTCAATGTTTTTTTAAAAATTCGTTGTTGCTTATTATTATCTATGTACAATGACAATCACACCAGAAAACACAACAACCCGCACTCCTTACAGATACGAACTGACCTCTCTTCTGTGGTAAAATGGATATCAAAAACTTACTTATTGCATAAATAGGGATAATCCTTTGTACCTCGGCGATTTAGGCCTAATACCATGTTCAAAATATTATTTCAAACTGACCGTTTCTGAAAAATGTTGTCAATAGACTACGAATTAGCCTAATAATTAGGTTCTAATTTAGGATAATACCTTTTTTGTATCCAGGCCGCGGATTTAAGCCTAATTACCAGGTCAAAAGGTAATCCAGTTATATTATATTATATATAATATATAATTATTATATATATATATATATATATAACTAATATATTATTAATATATAAATATATATTATAATATATATATATATAATATACTACTATATTATTATATTAGTATATATATATATATTATAATATATATTATATATACTATATATATAAAATCATTGTAAATATATTTAACATCATGATATTAGTTATGTTATCCTTATATATATATATATAATATATTATATATATATTATAATTATATATATTATATTATATATATATTATATATATAATAATATTATTATCATTTATATATATATATATATATATATATATATCAATATATATTAAGGATAACATTAAATATATACAAGAGGTTAAATATATTTACAATGATTTTATATATAATATATTATATAATATATATATAATATATAATATAATATATTATATATATATATATTTATATTATAAATTATATTATTATAATACTAATATTTATAAATTAATTATATATTTTTATTTTATTTAGTATATTATTAAATTAATATTAATAAATTTTAATATATTATATACTGAATTACCTTTTGACCTGTATTAGGCTTAAATCCGCCTGGATACAAAAAAGGTTTATCAATCCTATATTTAGGCCTAACGTAGTTATTGCACAACATTTTACAGAAAAAGGTCAGTTTGGAAATACTATTTGACATGGTATTTAGGCCTAAATCGCCCCGGGGTACAAAAAAGGATTATCCTAAATAGGCATAAAGTAGTTATTTCAATCCATTTTACAGAAGAGTCAGTTTCTATCTGTAAGGAGTTGCGGGTTGTTGAAACCTTCTAATGTAGAGAAGCAATGCACATCTAGAAAAATAAAGAGAATACAAATATTAAAAAAAGGAGGAACGTGCTTTTTAGAGAACATCGAGCGAATAATATAAATGAAAGTGAATAATTGTTATTTTAAATAAAAACTTAGAATGATTTAATAAATATATGTTATTTAGCAGAGTAGAACTTATTTTGTTATTTTTATACTATACATGGCTAAAGATACGTAAAGCAGTAACGTCAATAGGAACAAAACATAGGATTTAGCTTGGTGTAAGGGGTGCGAGGGGCTGACTCTACGGATTTATGCTTTAAGTACTCGTTAAATATATAGTTTTAAAAAGAGATTCGAGGAATTCGTAAAAATGATGTTACTACTTTTTTATTCTGAATTCATATACAAAATGTTCAAACAGTAATAATAAATTATTTGTTCAAAAGATAATGATTGAATTTATTATAAAGTTTTAAGAAACTTTGTATATAATTTTTTATATTTGAATGTTTTAATAAATGTACGTGTTTAATTTAAAACATGAAAATAGTAATAAAATCAGACGTCGTGTGTTATAAGGACTGGCGATGTGTGTGGGGGCTGAGTGTGTTTTAAGTAAATCGGTGTGAGTGTAAAATAAATCTGTGTGTGTAAGTACAATCTGTGTGTGAGTGTAAGTAAGTCTGTGTGTGTGTGTAAGTAAATCTGTGTGTGAGTGTAAGTAAATCTGTGTGAGTGTAAGTAAATCTACGTGTGTAAGTAAATCTGTGTGAGTGTAAGTAAATCGTGTGTGTGTGTGCGTGTGTGGTGTGTGTGTGTGGTGGTTGTGTGTGTGTGTGTTGTGTGTGGTGTTACTAAAATATAACAATAGCATGAAGTAAATACACACTAAGATATAATAATAAAAATAAAATAATAAAAATATAAAAATAATAATAAAATAAATAAAAATAATATTAAAAAAATAAAGTATAAACAAATAAAAACATAATTAATAAATTATTGAGTTAACAGTAAACATATGAGTAAAAACATAAAACATGAGTAAAGCCAGTAAAAACATAGAGTTAAAGCAAGTAAAACATGAGTTAAAGCAGTAAAACAAGAGTATAACCAGTAAAACAAGAGTTTTAAAGCAGTAAGCAGTAAAACAAAGCAATACTAATCCCCCCCTTGGTGTTAGGGTCACACCTCTATTGATTAACTGAAAGTTACTGCTTAGGTACTTCAATTTAATTAAATATATAGATTAAAGCATGTAAACATCATGGATAAAGCACGCTAAAACATGAGAAAGCAGTAGAAACAGAAGGAGTTAAATGCAGTAAAAATGAGTTAAGCAGTAAAACATGAGTAAGCATAAAGCAGTAAAACAAAAAGCATATAATCCCCCCTTGGTTTGATTTCATGATTTACTGATTTACTGATGTAAATGAAGTGTCTAGGGTAAATGTAAGTTCATAGTGAATGTGTGTATAAGTGTCATAGTGGAATGTGTGTATTCTAAGTGAAGGGTGTGTGTTGACTTGTGTGTTGTGTGTGTGTTGTGTGTGGTTGTGTGGGTGTGTGTGTAGTGTTGTGTGGTGTAGTGTGTTCTAATAATAATAACAATAGGCATGAAGGAAATAACACTAAGTATAATAAAATAATAAATAAAATAATAAAATAATAAAAAATAATAATGAAAAATAAATAAAAATAATAATAAAAATTAATTAAAGTATTAAACAAAATAAAAAAACATAAGTTATAAATATATGAGTTAAAAGCAGTAACAGAAAGTTTAAAACAGAAAGGCAGAAAGTTAAAGCGAGTAAAGCAGAAATTAAACAGTAAACATGATTCGAAATGCAGTAAACATGAGTTAAAGCAGTAAAGCAGTAAAACAAAAAGTGCATACTAATCCCCCCCCCCCTGTGTTAGTAACACCTCTATATTTACTGATTTCTGTATTTAAGGTAGTAATGTTAATAAATATGTCGTTAAAGCAGTAAAACATATAAGTTAAAAACAGTAAAACATGAGTTAAAGCAGTATAAACATGAGTTAAAGCAGTAAAGCAGTAAAACAAAAGCATACAATCCCCTTCTGTTTAGGTAACACCCTCTATATGATTTACTGATTTACTGCTTTAAGGTATGTAATGTTAATGTTTTTAATAAAATTTCGTACAGTTGTAGTAAAATAAAAAGTTTATATATCAGGCACTCTGTTTTTTTCTTCTACATACAAATTGTTTTAAAATTCATTTTTAAAAGTATTAAGTAAAAAGTATTAGGAATAATGTTAATAAATATATGTGTTAAATAAAAGGTCTTTAATGAGTTACAGTTTTAGATTCGCGAAAAATGTTTTTATATAAAAAATGTTTAAGATATGAAATAAAAAATGAATGACCAACAAAATTGAGCTTCGCAGTGGGTGGGTAAGTGTCAAGTGTACCTGTGCGTTGAGTGTAAGATTATATGGCAGTGTAAGTGGTCTATGGCGAGGTAAGTGACTTATAAGTGTTATAAATATACATCACTCATAGTAGGAAGCATTTCTGCAGATTGTTATGTACACCATTCGTTCCTCATACCTTTATTACTAGGGTAGACACCCGTGATTAGCGCTATTCGGCTCAGGCGAAGGCTAGAAGAGGCTTGAAAAAAGTGGCACTCAGTTGACTATGTGGCACTCACTTGCCACTATGTGGCACTCACTTGGCACTCATTGGCACTCACTTGGTACTTATTGGCACTCGTTGGCACTCACTTGGCACTCTCCTGGCACTCACCAGGCACTCATCTGATACTCATAGAACACTAATAGAACATCACTAGAACTCCTTAAGGTATTGGAGACACCAAGCTTGTACCATCAATATACGCACCACAAAGACTGAACCGCTAAAGATGACTCATCAAAGATGAATCATCAATAAGTTGAGCCATAAAAATTGACCCATCAAAGTTGTAGGGACACGTGTTGGCTAGGTATAGTGTACGCTAGTGGAAGGCTGGGTGGAGTCTAGGTGTAGGTTTAGGTGTAGGCTAGGTGAAGGCTTGGTGGAGTCTAGGTGTAGGGGTAGGTGTAGGCTAGGTGAAGCTGGGTGGAGGCTATATGGAGGCTAGGTGTAGGCTAGTGTGGGCAAAAATTACCGCTGGGCAAAAATTGCCATAGTAATGTGCGATAAGTGATATAGTGTGTAATAAGTAAATCTGTGTGTGAGAAGTAAATATGTGTGAGTGAAAGTATCTTTGTGAGTGTAAGTAAATCTGGGTGTTTGTGTGTGTGTGTGTGTTGTGTGGTGTGTGTGTGGGTGTGTGTGTGTGGTTGTTGTAAGTAAATCTGTGGATGTTAAGTAAATCTGTGTGAAGTGTAAGTAAATCGTGTGTGTGTGTGTGTGTGTGTATTATTATATATATATTATATAATATATATATATATAATAATAATATATAAATATATAGTAGTAGTATTTATAATAATATATACTTATATATATATATATATATATATATATATATATATAGATTATAATATATTATATAGTAATATTATATATATCTGACCACGTGATCTAGACTAAGGATGTCGTACGCTCTCTCTCTCTCTCTCCTCTCTCTCTCTTCTCTTCTCTCGCTCTCTCTCTCTCTCTCTCTCTCTTCTCTCTCTTCTCTCTCCTCTCTCTCTCTCTCTCTCTTTCTTCCTTTCCTTATATATATATATATATATATATTATATAATAACTATATATAAATATATATATATAATATATATATATATATATATATATAATTAATATATATATATATATAAATATATTATTATTTTATTTAATTATTTATTTAAATATTTAGTTAATTTTTTAATTCATTATTATTAATTATATTATTATATTATATATTATTATATATTATTTATTATTATTATTATATTATTATTATTGTTATTATTATTATAATTATTATAGGGAATTCACGGACTCGGTTATGACCTGATTTCAAAATATCTCATTACCAGATCTTCAGTTGGCTCCTGGACTAAAGGCATAAGCTGACCGCGTGTAAGGGTCGTATCCTTTCGGCTATATCATTGTGATTTTATAACGGAAAGAACCGACAGCTGAAGACGATAAGGCTTGAGGTGGTAAGAATTAAGTGTAGATGTAAATGACGGTGAAAAGTCGTGAGTCGTGGGCACAGGTGTTGAGTGTTGTATATATAATATATATATTAAGTGAAAAGAGAATTTGGAAATATAGTTCGTCTCGGAGAATAATAAATATTTAGTATAAGTCTTAAAAAACGAAGTGTTTCGTAAAATATAATTACGCCTTGAAACTTCTCGTTGTTTCAGTTAAAATAATAATTAATTACAACGTATAAAAATGTATGAAAGTGCACCTTAGCTATTGGCCTTGCTACTTAGCGGTTCTTTGCGCGTGGTTCTTTGCGGAATTGCGGGGCGTTCGGTCTTGCTGACCGACCTTGCGACGATCGGGTCCACAACGATTGCGAAAAATGACGGAAACTTGTTAAAAAAAAAACGCGACATAGTGTAAGACAGATTTGGATCATCCGACGAAGGGCGACATTGAAAATAAATTAACAAGACGCTTTATAAAAAATGGCGGAACGCAACGAAAAAAACAACAAGTTGACACCATTAAAAAAAAAAAAAAGCCATGAAAGAACATGAACAAAATAAACTAAAATAAACTAAAATAAACTAAAAAAACGGATTTGAAAAAAAAAAAAAAAAAAAAAAAGTAGGAACATGGAAAATTAGGGGGAAATAAGGGGGGGGGGAAATAAGGGGGCCAAAAAATTACAAGGCAAAAAGGTCAAGCGTATGTAAAAATTTGGGCCTCAAAAAAGCCTCAGGAAGGTTCCTGGCACCGTTTTTTTTTTTTTTTCTTGGTCAAAATGACAGCCGCGTCAGTCAAGGTCAAGGGCGAAGCTACGTTCCAAAATGGCTCTTTACTACATGCTGGCATCTCTTAAAAAAACATTCATGTACGGGTCTGAAATCCTAAATCTCTCTCACGTGCACAAAATTAAATACTTAATATATATAATATATATATCTATATAAATATATAAATATAATATATTATATATATATAATATATATAATATATATCATAATATATATATATACCTATATATATATATATATATATAATATATATATATATAATAATATATATATATAATATATATATCGCACAGTTAGGCTCAACCGACGAGAACATATGGGGACGTTTCCATACCTATAGGTAGGCAAGGAAACCCGCGACACCTAAAGACCAGACGAGCGGGGTTCCGGACCCTCCCCGGAGGCGAAATACGTCACCCGTCGTTCCCGACGAGAAACCCCGGACTCTGCCATCTCTGGGTCAACCCTTGCCTTCTTTAGTTTTAAAACAACCACCCAACATTAAAGGCCAACGTTAATTACATAATTAAAATAAGTAAAATAATATTCTATATTTTATTCACTTTTTTTTTTAAACCAATTTTTATTTTTTAAAAGTGTTTCATAACTATAATTTTACGCTGTTCCAAAAATGTATTCCTTTTTACTTGAGGCTTAATAGGTTTTAAAATAAAAATGGACGACTAATCGAAACGCGACATATATATAATATATATATATATTATATACTATATATATATATATATATATATTATATATATAAATTATATATAATATTATATATATATATATATATATAATAAATTAAATTAATAATATATATATATATCTATTAATATATATATATCATATTATATATCATTACCGCCACTCGCTGGTCCCTCTTAAAGGAGGGGGCAGAAAATAAAATGCAGGAAACCCACCCAAGACCAAGCCTAACGCATATCTCTTGGGCGAGCACAGACGTGGGCTTTAAACGAAGAGGAAATTAAACATAGTTGGAAAAACAGAAGATGGCAAGGAGTTCACAGAAACAGAAGGGATACTATCTGTTCTTCACTATTAACGATCGAGTCTGGAGGTAAGACAATACCACGCAAAATTCATATGAGGGAAAAGCACCCCTATGCTACTACGTGGGCTAAGCAATGGAGGTGGGATGAAAGAGCTGCCAACTCCTTGAGCACTGCGTTGTAGTACCTATAGAAAAGAGATAAGTCGCACATCACGTAGCAGAGTTAGAGGTCTCTAGTTGACATGATGTCAGCTTTAGACACTCTACCTATATATAAATATTATATATTATTATTATATATATAATTATATATATAAATTAATAATATATATATATATTATATATATATATATATATTATTATATATAATATAATACTATATATATATATATATAATAATATATATATATATATATATATATATAATAATAATATTATATTTCTTGGAAACAAAGCTCTTTTTCGCTCTTTATATATATATGTGAAAAATCCCTTAGTTGCAGATGGTATTATGAAATTGCATACATTTTAATATATTAATTTTTACACATATATATATATGTTAAATTTATTTACATTAAAATTTTAAAAAAACAAGTCCTAGCAGTAGCTTTCGTCTGAAAACAGACCTATTTCAAATGCTTAGATGGGACTGCTTCGTGATGGCTGAGTTTGTTAAACTATATCGTCCCTATTTGTTGGTTTGATCTTGTTAATTAACTTTTGTAGAAGGGGACTTTTTGCATTATTAGGTTTTGTATAGGATCCATTTTATAACTGCATAATCTCCAGGCGGCTTCTATTAAAGTTTGGAAGTTGTAAATACGAAGGCTTCGGTAATTTTTTCTTTTATTTTTTATGTAATATTTCTGATGATTGACATGATTTATTGATATTATTGGTGATTGTGTGTTTTGTGATGTGTTGTTAGATGCCTGATTTTCTTCGTTGTGAGAGTCATATTGCTGTTGATATTTTATAATACTCTCAATATATATATACCGATATCGAATCTATACCATCTTAGTCCCATGTATTTACTCATATATCTATATATTATATATAATATATATATATAATATATTATAATATAATATAATATATATATATATATATATATTTATATATATAATAATATATATTAAGTATATATATATATTAATATATATATATATAATATAATATATATATAGTAATATATATATATAATATATATATTATATATATATATTAATATATATATATATATAATATATATATATATACTATAATATATATTATTATAATATATATATTATATATATATATATATATATATATAATATATATATATATATAATTATATATATAAAGATATATAATATATATATATTATATATAGTATATATATATATATAGTATATATATAATATATATTATATTTCTAATAATATATATATATATATAATTATATATAATATTATATATATATTTATATATATAATTTATATATAATAATATATAATATATATATATATATATATAATTATAATATATATATAATATATATATATATAAGTATTATATATGGTGATAATTGTTAAAACCACAAATATCACAATCCATATCTCAAAAACTACACTTAGCCACAGGGAAAAGGAATACATTGCTGGAATGCTGGCCAATTTAGGGCGGAAAATGTAAAAAAAAAAAATAAAAAAAAAAAAAAAGAAAAAAAAAATATATCTCAAAAACTACAATAGCTACAGCGAAAAAGAATACATTTTTTGGAATTCTGGTAAAATTTTAGATAGAAAATGTAAAAAAATAAAAAAAATAAAAAATATTATTGCGAATAATTATAGTATATGATTAGAGAGCCTATTAGAGACCTTTTATTGGTTACTCGTTAAATAAAATAGACTTTCTATTAAATTTGCTTTTTTTTTTTTACTTAAGAATACCCAAGGGTATACCGCACGATGGCAGGAGTCGGGGTCTCTCGGCCTTCCGCGGGAACGACGGGCTAGGACTAATTCCCCCCCCTCCGGGAGGGTCCCTGAACTCCGAATCCGTGTATTTGGGTGCTCGCGGTTCCTCCGCCCTCCCCTACGGGTTATGAGAAAAGTCCCCCCCTGTGCTTCCCCGCTCGGCTCGAGCCCCTACCATTCGCCGATTAATACCATTTACATAACATATTATATATAGTTATGTCCCCTGCTCCTAAAAAAAAAAATAGCCAATATTTATTTTATTATTAGTTATTATTCATTTTTAATTTTCCTAACTAAATTTTTACAAGGATTCAAAATGTATCCTTTTCGCTGAAACTATTTCCGCAAAAGATAGTTTTTATTTTGTTTTATATCCCTTATATATTTATGTTTCTTCAAATGTCCCCATGAATTTGGACCAAGCATTCCAGCAAGTGTATTCCTTCCCTGTGGCTATTATGTAGTTTTTAGATATGGATCGATGATAGTTGTCGCTCTAAACCAAATATTACTATATATAATATATATTATAATATAATTATATATATATATTATATATATATATTATATATATTATATATAATATATATATTATATATCATATATAATTTTATATATAATATATTATATATAGTATATGATATATAGTTAGTTGCCGTAATAACAGAAGAAAATCTATAGGCTTTTCAATGAATATTACTTCTATTCCCAGTTTCATACATGTAATTTTTAAGTAGCATTATACTAACCCTTAAAAAAAAATTAAATATTTGTTTAAACTTTTTTTTCCATATTTTTTTTGTTTTTTTTCTCCAATTAGGGAAAAAAAAATATAACGGGTTTGTCCCCCGCGCGAGATATGAAACAAGACAACTGTACGACATTAGCTTTAAAACTTTTCTGGATCCAATAACAATAATTTTCTTTATTTTTTATGGGAAACTTAAATATAGTACTATATATATATTTATAATTAATATTATAATATATATATATATAACTAAATATATTAATATATATATATATATATTATATATAGAATATTATATATATAATATACTATTTATATTTAATAATTATATATATAATAAAATATAATAATTAAGAATGAAATAATAATAATAATATAATAATAATAATTAATAATAATAATAAATAATAATATAATATAATAATATAATAAATATAAAACAAAGTTACTTAGCCACTTGGAATCAGTGCCTCTATGATACATAATCAGATGTTATAGAACGAAATATTTTTTTTCTCCTTGGTCTAGGGTCAAATGAGGTTAGGTAGTATAGTTCGCAACCTAACGCCGCTCACAATTTTTTGATAGACCTTAACCTATTCTAATCACCTATGAGACGCGATAAACAAAAAATAACTTATACAGATTCCTACAAGATAAATACTCCGTCTTAGTAAAATAAAACCATGGAACCAATCATGTTGCCACTTTATATCGTTAAAGCAAAAGAAGAAAATTAATTTTTAACACCTTCGAAAAATTAGATGCGAACAATATAAAAATGAACCTTTAATTTCACAGTTTTTTTTACATTTGCTGCCACTTTTTCAGTTCAATATGAAAAAGCCACGATCTCACAATCATTACCACATATTTCATAAATACTGTCTAATAACATTTTTTTTTTAAACAATTCAATACAACCACATTGTAGTGTAAAAATGATCGAGAAATACAAATCACAGAGCTACCAACAATACGGTCGTAGTAATGCCCTGCCAGAACGTACGATAAACACATTTTATTCATTATTATTATTTTTTTATCAATTTTTTTTACTTGACAAAACGATTATATTAATATATATTTATTAAACTTTTTATTTAAATAAACCTTTTTGAAAAGTGTCCTGATTTTTTTTATAGTTTGCAACTCACCATATAATAATATATATATATATTATATATTATATAATTATATAATTATATATAATATGTATATATATTATTATATATATAATATATATCTAAAATATATATATTTATTATTATAAATATTATATATATTATATATATACTATATGCAGGGATTTGACTTAGGCCGCAAGTCTAGTGATTTATGTCCATACCCACACTGATCAAAGACGGTCTCAGTTGGTTAAACTTCCAATTTTTCCTTTTCAAAGGATAATAAAAAATATAAAAAGTATTCGGTTATAAAATAATAAAAATAACAAGTACAAACATGTGTAAATTAAATTTTTTATGTCTCACGAGGTGGGTGACTAAAAAAATACCTATGAGAAGCGTAAGCAATATTTATGGGGGTGGCGAGTACTGAGCCTGGGTGGTATCTAATGTTAAATCTAAAGGCTAGATTAGACGACTTGAATTTCTCTTAGCGAATTTCACAATATGCATTTGTGTTCCAATTCGTTTCATTTTCACTACTATTTTCATGAATACTCATCCTATATAGTCCATTAAGCTTGTCATCTTCGTCCATTGTGTTTCTTAGCCAAGTATTTACTCTCGCAGAGTGCTGAAAGACCTTTCAATTCGTACTTGTTGAACACGTGGCACCAGTGCAATAATAAACAGGTTTTTGATTGAAGAAAAAAAAGGGCGCTTCTTTAGATGACTTTAGTAAGTTCCAAGTCTTTCAACTTTGCTTTTTTTATTTTATCCAGCCACAAGGTATACCCTAAGTCAGTTTCGGTATAAATAATAAACAAAACCATCAAAAAACTCTATAAAAAGCATTTTACTTTCTCACGCAAACTGCCTACGGGAGAACCTAACATAGAAACGGATGAAAATGAAAAAGATGAATGCTTACACGTTGCTTTCTTAAAATCTTAGCCTCTAAAAGAGGAATGAAAGAAGTCAAGATAAGCGTAAGTTACAGAAACATTTCCAATATTCAGCAGAGGTCAGCAGATGATTTGCTTTCTTCTTGTTGGGATTGTACTTTTCTAGGTGGTACAAGTTCTACTAAGAACTCAGCAGTAAAAACATGGCGGATAAGGGCAGATCAGCAATTATTTGATCAGCAGTTTTGCATAGTCATTGACAACATTCAAAATTCTAATCTGGACACTGATCTGAGCACGCTAAGGTCAATATTTATTTGAATAAGTTTAGTCACTGTTCAACTAAAGCGCAAAATATTTGGTTATTACGGAAAAGGTAATAATAATGAATTTGGGTCTTGTTGCCGAACCATATAATAGAAAATCATTAATGACCAAATTAAGGCGATGGCTTACACAGGAAATATAATCCTTTTTTATATTTTCTCCCAGTCTCTTTTGAACTCCATGTTCTTTCCCTGCCTTTGCTGCAGCCGTCTACCCCTGACAACGCATAGACTCGGATCCAAACCTTCCTTTTTCTAAAAAACAAATCAATCTTTTTGACAATGGTTCAAGAACTTCCCTTCAAGAACTTCAAAACCCAGAAATTCTTCTCGATCATTTCAATTTTTTTCAAATCGAGCAACCTAATCCTATAGATAATTAGTTCATTGGCCTGACAAATCCTCGGTTTTCTCGGCCATTATGGAGTACCACACCAAATTTTTTTTGTATACGCGACAAATCATGTTTTTTTTAATGACAATTCCAGCAGATTGATAAGTTTTCATGTGAATCATCAAGATGTCCAGACGCATTCTTCATGTCCTTTAGTTCTTTCATTCCACATCCACCCCTTTCTATTCGAAGTTTAACAGGTCTTCAAAATTCCCTCATGTAGGCCATACTCTGTAAAGGTAAGTCATGGTCCGCAGAAACTTACGTCTTCAAAATTGCTGTATAATTCTGTTTTATATTCTGCAATTGTTTTGATGGACTGTCTGAAGCTGAAATATCAACGGTGCGCCTCGTGACTAATTTAGATTTTGACAGCCGCAAATGGCTATCGACATACTGAGAGTTCCTAGCGAGCAGCGTACTGTCAGAAGAAGAAAGCTAGCAGTTTAAAAGACACAGCTAGTTGACCTTTCAACCAATATAAAACGAAAACACATTAAACTTTTTAGAAAAAAGAATGTAAAACCGTTAGTAACTAGTAATTTCTACTTATTTATCTACGATGATGTATCTTTATTCAGTTTTCGACTAATAAACCCTTAAAAACGTCGTCTGGCACAATATAAGGTCTTCTCTTTTCCTATTCGCCAAAGATTTAGGCGCAAGTGACCTCCCTGCCCCCCGAGCATACGTCATATTATATATAATTAATAATATATATTATTATAATATATATAATATATAAATAATATATAAGTATATATATATATATATATATATATATAATTATATATAATATATATATATATATATATATATATATAACCTTATGTAGGTTTCAGGTGCAGATTAAATATGGTGTTATTGTAACATTTTTTTTTCATACATTTTAGTATATGATGCTTGCACCTCTAATAAGCTGATTTGTAATTCATACAAA
>JABUQX010081306.1:82500-87500 GCA_015478945.1 Trachelipus rathkii | reverse complement strand
GCATATATACATATAGATATGTAGATATATATACATGTATATATATATATATATATATATATATATATATATATATATATATATATATATATATATATATATATATATATATATATATATATATATATATATATATATATATATATATATATATATATGAAAATTTATTTAAAGTATAGAAGGGGAAGAGGAACGAAGGACCTCTTATTCACACTGAGAATGATCTCGGAGAAGATGCTGAATATGGCAAGAGATTCTTTGTAGCGTCCATTGATCTGCAAAAGGCATTTGATTCGGTGCCAAGGAAAAAGCTCTTGAGAGCTATGGAGAGGAATTATGGAGTGAAGGGTAGATTAAAGAAGGCGATAGAAAGTATGTATGACAAATGCAGTTGTAATGTTAGAACTGAGTGCGAGAACGATAGATGGTTTGAGGTGAAAACAGGAGTGAAACAGGGAAGTGTTTTATCACCACTGCTGTTTATATTATATTTAGACGTGGTGATAAGGAAAGTAAAAGAGAGACTGGGAGAATTTGAAGGGGACATAATGGCATATGCGGACGATCTGGCATGTTGGAGCGAGAGAGAGGAGGCGATTCGAGAGGTGGTGGAGTTGTTTGTGGAGGAGTTGGAGGAAGCAGGGATGAAGATGAACATACAGAAGACAGAGATATTAACAGTAACCGGAGGAAATGAGGAGGGAATGAGAATGATGGTGAGAGAGGAGGAGGTGAAGGCAGTAAATAACTGCAATTATCTCGGAGGATGTTTTAACAGAAGGGGAGGAAGTGGGGAAGAGATTACCAAGAATGGAAAAGTATGGATTAGTTATGAAAGCGGTATACCCCATGATGAAAGATAGAAACATCGGAATAGAGGTTAAAAAGTGATTTTTAACAGCATACTGACTCCGACACTGCTGTACGGAGCGGAAACATGGACAACAACGAGAAGAGAGGAGAGTAGAATACAAGCGGGGGAGATGAGGATATTAAGAACTATGATTGGAAAGAGTAGGAGAGACAGAATAAGGAATGAAGTTATTAGAGAAGATATAGGGGTGAAGAAGATGACACTGAAGATGGATGTGGGGATATTGAGATGGTGGGGACATCTGAAGAGGATGGAGCAGGAGAGAATGCCGAAAAGAAGATGGGAATGGACACCAGAGGGCAGAAGACCAAGGGGAAGACCGAAGAAGAGATGGGCGGAATCGGTGGAGGACTCTCTGGAAAGATGTCAGCTACCAAATATGAGAGCGCTGAAGAGAAGAGGAACAGTACAGGAGAGGGACGTCTGGAGAAAGATGCTTGCGCGGCTGACAGGATGAAGAATCCTTCCTGGGAGAGGAAATAGAAATAGATAGAATAGATATACATATAAGGGGCCAAACTTACTAAAACACCCGCATGATATCTCGAAAAATACGATAGGTACAAGAAAACTAATAACATATTTGTAATCAGCGTATGAAATTTGTATGAAAATGTATTTTTTTAGGGGGCTCGAGCCGACGGTGGGACAGAGGGGGACGAAGTCCCCCCGTCGTCCCCCAATACGGCAGAGAGACCCCGACTCTTTGCATCTCTGCGATTTACCCGGGGGGTATTTTTTTGTTAAAAAAAAAAAAAAGTTCCCATTTTCCATACAAATTTCATACGCTGATTCCAAATATGTTATTAGTTTTCTTGTACCTATCGTAGTCTTCGAGATATCAAAAAAATCCAATTTCCATACAATTTCATACGCTGATTCCAAATATGTTATTAGTTTTCTTGTACCTATCGTAGTTTTCGAGATATCATGCGGGTGCTTTGGTAAGTTTCACCTATATAAGGCACAAGATAAGAAGGTGATCGAGGGAAAGCAGAAGAGGAAAGAGTTTAACAAAATAAGGAGAAGGATTGAATGTTATGACATGGTCTATAATGTTGGGTGCATCTCCAAGACACAATCAGGTGCGAATGCGGAGTTGTACCAGCTACTCGAGGTCATTGTGGATAGAAAGGTGGTAAGCAAGTTCACTATCTGTATCATGAGAATTAGAGGAAAGCCATTGTCGGTATAATAGCCGTAGAAATCAACCAAGAAAAATGATTTCAGAGAAAGGTTAATTTGGAGATTAAGTAGTTGAAGAATTTAGCATGGTCACTTCAGTTTGGATATATATATATATATATATATATATATATATATATTATTATTATTATATATTATATTATATATAAGAAGAGTTAAATATATATATATATATATATATATATTATTGTATATATATAGATTTATTTTTATTATATTATATTATATATTATTATATATATATATATATATATTTTTTTATTTTTATATATATATATATATATATATATATATATATATATATATATATATATATATATATATATATATATATATATATAACAAATGAATTAAGTAATAGATTGACAGAATAGCTTGAGTCATAAGGTAAAAAATTCGCAAGACTCTAAATAAAAAACATAAAAACATTGCGCACATTGACACAACAGGAAAGAGACTGTAAAAGGGAACGTAGTAGGGTTTACTGTTAGAACTCTCAAGCAACTGAGTTTTGGTTATGAATAAGATGTAAGGTTTAAAGGGGGAGAGGTGATGTTCAACGAAGTGGAAATTAGATTTAAAACCGTGAATGATGCAGAAGTTTATGAAGAAAGAAGACAGTGCATTTAGAACCGGTTTGAAGTTCCCTGACGGTACCAGTCCCACCATCGGAGGCCGGCAACTCATAAGTTGTCATGTGGGGAGGGACGGGTAAGAGTCTGTTTTGTGTAAGCCGCTCCTCTTGATTTCTCCGAGGCTAATCATATGGTTGTCATTTCTAATTTTGTTTTGTATCAGACGTATTGTCTGTAATAGTGTTTTATGATGTCTGATAAATTAGAGCCTACTCCATTGTAAGAAGAATGTAGATATGAGGGCAAAGGGGGGACGAACCATTGGGCACTGGAGTTATTTGGGATATACCCAAACGCTATATATATATATATATATATATATATATATATATATATATATATATATATATATATATATATATATATATATATATATATATATATATATATATATATATATATATATATATATATATATATATAGCATTAAAATACAATTTCAGGCTTTCGATTTTTTTTTCTTTTTTTAAATACTAACTTAATTTTACGATATATTTTGTTAAATACAGATTGCTATCATTCTTCTTTAGTAAATAAGCTATTCACATCATTAAAAATGAAGGCAGATAGGTATCGCTGCTCTAGATGAACAATGATATAAGTCCTTAATATATTCCATTGAACTTGAGATTTTTCTCATGAACATAGAAAATGCATTAAAAAAACACAATAGAAAAACACACTTTTAATTTCTTTTATAACTTTTATATTGCAAAAGAGGAAGCTATGTTGGAAAGAGAAAGTTGAAAAGTTTAAAAAATTTAGTTTTGGAAATCTCTTTAAATCTCCGATCTATTGTTGCAAAATCATAAGCCGCTCTTCAAAATTTACAAACCTCTTAAATATATAAAAATATATAAAAATTTAAATGAAAAAATGAATATGATATAACTTCGTTGAGATTTGAAAATGTGTATTAGAATGTCCAATAAACTCTTTTCTAACTTCAATTTTTCTATTAGCAAAAATATTTCATAGAAAAATTTTATATTCTGTATGAATATTCTAGTTTAATTCTTAAAGAAAGTGGGCAAACAGACTTAAATTATTTAATATATGTATATGAAACTATGTATTTCAGTATGTATGTGTATATATATCTGATTTACAAAAGTTTACAATTCGTTTCTTTCTTTCTTTCTTTTCTTTTTTTGTATTTATTTTAAATTAAAATTTATTCAAATTGAAGGAGTTCTGTTTCGTTCTAATAAATAGAATTCATTCCGTTTCTATTTCTATGACCCTGAATACACCTTTTTCGAATTTAGGCAATAAAGAGAGAGAGAGAGAGAGAGAGAGAGAGAGAGAGAGAGAGAGAGAGAGAGAGAGAGAGAGAGAGAGAGAGAGAGAGAGAGAGAGAGAGAGAGAGAGAATAAAAGATAGAAAAGGGCCTAAGAGTAGAGATAAAAAAAATGGAAGAATAAAATGAGAATTAGAAATTTTATTTGTTTTGCGTTTTATAATAGGAAAGAAACTCGGAAAGAAATTTCATCCTTGCTCTTTACAAATAATTTATGTGCATCTTTTCTATTCTTTGTCTCATTAATAGTTTGTATCTGTTTGTTCGATATGCAAATATACTCGTGTACGGATCTGATGTTCCTTTTTGTACATGTCGTATATTTTTGGTGATGAGGAAACACATACATAAGAAAAAATTGGATTCGGATTTTTTTTTGTATTATCTCGATAATCAAGTTTCATTATCTAAATAGAATAGCAAAAAATGGCTCACAGTCTTTGCATTCAATATATATATATATATATATATATATATATATATATATATATATATATATATATATATATATATATATATATATATATATATATATATATATATATATATATATATATATAGGGGCTTCGCCCCCTTACTAAAATGATTTATGTATACTTGAAAGAAACTCAACCAAAAAATCCTTTGTTATATGTATAAAATGCTATGTTGTTGTTTAAATCCCATGTAAGAATCTATTCAAATTTCGTATGGACTATTCATAGCCGAGAGGCTTGATGGGAGTTCCAAAAGATATCTTGGGCAGAAGTCCCGAGTCAGCAAGCTTTAAATAGAATATCAGAAGAGAAGGTGCCGTAATTTCGGCTCTATCAATAGCCGGTTTATATACAAAGATATTGATAAACATTGTTTTAATGTTTATATATTATTAACTAGTTTTCTTTGAATTAATTGTGACGAGTGTGAATATTAATTTATGACCCCTACAGTGACATTTTTTGAACACCCATACCTTAATGATTAAAATTAGTCAAGTGAAATTAAG